>JAJHUR010072574.1:6265-45209 GCA_027495735.1 Lutjanus campechanus | reverse complement strand
AGTTTGACTCAAAAGGCTTCAAGTCAGAACAATTCATGTTTAGAAGTTCTGAAGTGACCTGAAAATAAAAACTAGAAACTTTAAATTGATTTAACTTGACAGCACTGAGACTTACAGTATGTGTTCACGTGAACTTAACGAGAAAAGATAAGTTGATTCCTCTTAATTCCTTCATGATGTTTGAGAGTGTTCCAAGTGTCGACAGCCTTAACAGTTCAGACTTCTGTGTTTAGACTACACCTGCTAGCTCAGGTGTTTATTTCTATTTTTGAAATTAGTTGAGGTTTTTCATGTATCCCCCCTGGCAACTGCAGAAGCACCCCCTGGGGTACAAGCATCCCTGGTTGGGAGTCACTCCTTTTAAAGGACTTTTCTTTCAAGTGTTGTGTGGACAAAATATTCACACAGACACACTAACACACACAGAGACACCTGGATGGATTTATCTGTAATTTTCTGCTCTTGTATGAATTGTGTGCATCCACCGCATACATTTTTGCTGTTGCGAGAGCAGGAGCCGTGAGTTTTGCAATCGACGATACTCCGAACATATGTGTGTGTGTGTGTGTGTGTGTGTGTGTGTGTGTGTGTGTGTGTGTGTGTATGTATAACAGTGTGTTTTGTAGTCCGGTTCACAGAGAAGCCTGCGGAGGAAAAAAAAAAAGCGCTCCTCTGAGGTTTCACCCAACTTCTCCTTCCTGCTTTAATCACGGCTGCTTTTCACTGAGGCGTTGGCATCGATGCCAAAGCTGCCTCGCTGCCATGTCTCTTCCTCTCTCACTCTTTTTCTCCTTATCCATCTTTCATTTCTTTTATTTCCTCCCGTAAACCTTTTCATCCTCCTCCGCTCCCTCCCAAACCCCATCTCTGATCTTAAGAGCAGTCGCCGCAGTGTTTTTCTGATAAAGCCTGATAGATAAACATGCTCTCTTATGTCCCTGAGGCCCTCCGCCCTCTCTCCCGAGAGCACACCCCTCCAAAGCACTTCCTCTGCTACAATTAGTCTGTAATAAATACACCCTGGCCTTAAAGTAGATAATGCTCTCACTCTCTGTCTCTTTCTTTCGTTTCATATTAAGTGCCACATTAGCTGGCTGTACATATCTGACTTTGAGGCGAAAGGAGGGAAAGAAGGCAGCGTGGTGATGGTTTTTTTCTTTCCGCAGTCACGCCAAAAGCGCGTGAGAACAATAGCAGTTAAAAAGAGATATTGTAACATATGCAGAGAATCGCAAAGCATTTCCACTCAAGTCTGAGCTGATGGCTTTGATAAGATTAGTTTGCTTTCTTAAACAGGAAGTGTGCTGCTTAAAGAAAAAAAAAAAGACACAGCATGGTTGCATAATAAGTTTAACTACTTCTCAGAGAGCTAAAGTTCCCTTCAAACTCTTCAGATTAACAAAAAAAGAAGAAGAAGAAGAGAGGCAGAAAAGTGGGAGAGGAGAGAGATAGAAAGGGGGGAGTTTATCAAAGTGATGGAATAAAGAGAGATTTAACACGGTCATATTAAAAAGACATGCGGCAGTTTCAATATTTAAAAATCCCATTTGCTTCGACAGAAGAGCTTTTTCATTCAAGAGCATATGGCAGCGGTACCTGTATCCAGCCTCTCTCTTATCTCCCTCAAAGACAAAGAGAAAGAAGGAGTAAAGGGGTGGAGGGGGGGTGGGTGCCGGTGGTGGCGGAGAGGGAGGGGAGGGGGAGCCGAAGAAAAAGAGATACTTTCAAACAGACATTCAGACATTGAAGAATCATTCAATTATCGGCAGCATGATGTAAAATAATTACCTGACTCGCTTCCTGTAATGAGTGCTGCTAATTAGCCATAGACTTTTGTTTTAGTTGAAAAAAGAAGGAGAAAGTCCCAAACTCCCAACAGCAGAGGAGCTGTGAAAAGATATGTTGTATGTGGAGGTAGCACCCCATCCGTTCTCCAAACACACACGCTCGCACACAAACAGGAGCCGCGATACTATAGGCTCACTTGGCTCGAAGGCACAATTTACCTCCCAATGTATGCACACACAGCTCGCACTAAACAGCCGAGTCAAAAAAAGATCCTTCTTCTCTTAATTAGCTGTGTAACAATTAAAGTCTCCTCTTAGTAAATTGAACCTTTGTCTCCCTTGCCTCCCTAGTTTGATTTCAGCACCTGTCACAACAACCCCTCCCTTTACCACCACCTCCACCGCTGCCACACACCCACCGCCATTACCTCCACCGCCGCCCCCCCCGCGACTGTAGTCATTATGCAAAACTCTACCAGAATGCGCCCAGCATGAGCGGAAGAAAACAGCAATTATTTCTGATATTCTGTTATTTAGGCCGTATTGACATTCAACTACTTTCTCTTTCTCTCTGTTTGTCTCCGTCTCGCTGCCACCACCTGAGAAACAGAGTGAGGCTCGACTCGACTTTGTTTCAGGCTCAGTCTCGAGGCTCGCGTGGAGTGGCGGACTTGGGCTGTCTTGGGGGGGGGCAGGGGCGGGAAAAAAAAAAGAAAAGGGCACCAGCTGTACACGGCGGGCCACCTGCATGGCGACAGTCGTGATGCATTTTTGGTGAAAAAGCTCAAAATCCTGGTTTAGATTATGATTGTTTTATTGTAGAACAAATACTACAACTCTGTAATAAAGACACACAGGGAACTATTTAGCTAAATCATTTTCGATTGTGTAGGGCAACCTATATCGCGCAGCATTGTGTTCTATCCTTAGACGGCACTTTTGCCTATGAGAAGGGCACCTCAGAGGACACTTTGTCACATTTTGTCCACTGAAGGGGCACCTTAGAGCAGTGTTTCCCAAACTTTTCTTCTGGGGACCCACTTTTTAAAAATGACAAACCATCACAAATCAGTTCAGTTAAGCTGTGAGTTCCTGATCATTTTTACCACCATTTTTGCATCACCTTGTATTATCTTGACGCACATTATTGAAACATATACATGTCAAATACTCTATAAATGGGAAATAAATGTATTTAGTCTCATTGTTTTTATTTCCTCTCATCAGGAAAACAATATAGGGCATTTTAGCCTACTTTTAAAGTAGAGATGAGACAAAATAAGCGCATTCTGGCACAATATACACATTTTAAAACATTGAAATTTACAGAATTTCCATCCATCCAGTCTTTTATTTATGTGGTGACCCAAATAAAATCTCCTGTGACCCACTTGTGGGTCATGGCCCAGTGTTTAGGAATGACTGCCTTAGATGGCACTTTCTCATGTTTACCCTCAAAAAGGGCACCTTAGAGGGTGCTTTGCTACATTTTGTCCACTAAAAGGGCACCTCAGAGGGCACTTTGTCATGTTTTCCCATTAAAAGGGCATCTTAGAGGGCACTTTCTGTTGTTTTGCCCATTCAAAGGGCACCTCACAGGCACCTTAGAAGGCATTTTATCATGTTTTGTCCACTAAAAGTGAACCTCAGAGGGCGCTTTTCACATTTTGTCAACTGAAAGGGCACCTCAGATGGCACTTTGTCATGTTTTACCCACTAAAAAGGCACCTCAGAGGGCACTTTATCATGTTTTATCAAACATACATCCCATAACTTTGCTTCATTTTTTCAAATATAGGGGTACCCCCCCCCACCCCCCCTTGAGTCAGCCGATGCTTGCATGTCATCACTGCAGTCGCAAGAGGCATAAAGGCAGCGCTGGCCCATAATGTGACCTACACATTTCTGTGTGTGTGTGTAAGAGTGTGTGAGTGTGTGTGTGCAGCATTGACATGCAGCGCAGAGGGTGACCAGTGATGTAAGCTATGACAGATACACTGTGGTCATTGTCTCTCTGGCCTCTTTCTTCCCGCAGTCTAACCATGCGTGAGCGCTCGACACTGCCATGTTTGTTGTCTAACACTCACACACACACACACACACACTCATACACACAGCATTGTGTCCTGGTTTTCTGACTGATTTGATGGGAAGAAGAGTTTAGTCACCAGACCTAGAGCACACAGGTACATCACACAACGTCAGAGCCACTTTTTCAAACTGAGTGGAGGAGGAAGTTGATCTGAAAGGCCACACTATTGCTCTGAGGTTTTTCAGAGTGCAAATTAGATCAAATCAGACTTGGTAGAAATCAAACCACAAATGGATTTGTATGGAACCAGCATAAAAGCACAAAGAAATACAGAAAGAGAAGGAAAAAAAAGAGAAGCAATAAAAGTTGAAATCTGGGCCCAAAAAGAAGCTGTCAGGAGGAAACAATGGATGATGGCAGTTCACGATTTTTGCCCATGTTGGAGCATGTAAAGGACCATGCTGGTGGTTTTTGCATGATTTACATGTAACAGGCTGGAATAATGAATTCCACAGCCTGACATCAGGGCTGTGTCTAGGAGTGGGGGCCTGGGGTGGCACTGCCCACCCCTGATATCTGACTGGCCACCACAAGTGCCACCTCATTATTCTGTAGTATAATTGACTGTCTGCCCAGTGAGAGGCGGGACCTTGGTTCAAACAAACTGTTAGATGAGTATTTTTTTAAATGTGCATTGTTTTGTTTTACACTATACATAGCCTACTTGAACTTTTTTTTTTTTACAAGTTAATTTAAATGGAACTTAAAGACTAAAGTATGGAAGCTTAATATACTGTATGGAGTAGGGGCGTCGTGACACATGAGCATTGGCGAAAATCATAATGTGAAATGTAAAATGTGAAATAACAATATTATTTAAATATGGTGGTGCCCCACCTGAGTCCAAAAAAGTCTAGATACGCCCCTGCCTAGTAATTCAGATTCATGCATGTGTATTAAGTAGCAATTTTCTTATTCCAGTTATCAGTTGGTTTCCATTAAAATCAGTGTTCAACTTTTGGCAATATAGCCTCATTGTTTAAGCAAGACGGTTGAATATGTTCAAAAGTAACTACAACAAACAAAAACCACTGACTAACATTTTCAATAACTTTCAATGGCATCTCGTGGTTCTCTTCTCTTAATGGCGATGCCCTTTATAATAAATGTGATTTGTTTAAATGGGAACATGTCTAAATTTGATTCCTGTACAGTATCTATATAGATCATTTCATATTTTAATATTGATGTATTCGCTTGAAAAGGCGGATAATCAATGTTTCCCAAAATAAAAGTATCAGCAAACTGATAAGTGTCTGTTTAATATCTAATGTCGCTGCACGTTCAGTGGCACACAACAACACTCAGAAACAGAATACGCTGCAGCAGTTGCAGTATTAAAGCATAAGTATAAGACGAGGCACGTTCACTATCATTATCGTGTCAATTACTATAATTTTTATTTTTTTTTTTTTGCCGTTCGCTCCTGTCACTGTGCTTCACTAAACAAGAGGCTGCTTAACAAATGTTTGCCGCTATTAATCTGATGCTCATCGTCGTGCTTTATTCGCTGCTGCAGGGGTCTGTCCGCGCCGCTGTGACCACTATTGTAGCGCACTCAGGAGGGGAGAGGTGCTCACAGATGTACAAGCTCACACACACACACATACACACACACACAGACAGACAGAGACATCTGCAGGTCACCATCATCATAGTGGGAATAATACCAGGGATGGTTATCATAAAGGGAAGCTTTGAGCTCCCGGCCGTCTTGGGAAGATGATTTGGCTGGCCCGGAACAATGAACTGTGGGAATCCGCTTGTCCTGCATTGATCTTCCTCCCATGGCATCCCCTGCAAGGCTGTCAGAGCGACGGACAGATAAAAAGACCCACAACATTTTTCTTTCTCTCTCTCCCGCTCCCTCCCGGTGTCTTTCTTTTCTCTCTGTCAGGAGGGCTCCCACTGATCAGCGGGGATGAGCTGAAAGTTGAACTACCTGTTGACAGGACCTCTTAAACAGCCCTCAATGACATATTGTGCGAGAGAAAGAGGGAGAGGCAGAGGCTCCTGTTCATTCATATTTCTCACTGATCTATTGAGTCCGTGCTCTCATCAAATCCTTGCTGTTATTTTCCCTGTGTTAAAGCGGAGCAGGGCATGTTAATCCAATGTTCAAATGTCCAAAGTTTTACGTTTTTGGCTGCTTTTTATTGTCTTTCCTGTGTTGTTGTTTTTTTTTAGGACGTTTGGTCTGTAAAGCCCCTTTTACACTGGACAAAAAAACCCCACTAACACCCACTAACATCTGGCATCTGCCTTCGGTGGGAAAGGGTGCAATCAGCATTCATTTGCAGGTCAAATGACTCTGCAGGAGTCACGGGTATTTATTGACTCCAGCTCTGATTGGCAGTGATGGAAACATGGTACCTGGGTGGACACCAGGGCTGCATGATAAGGTGAAAAAGTCATATAGCGATTATTTTGACTGAAATTGCAATTGTGATAGATGATACAATTAGTGGAAATAATCATTTTTGCATTTTGCATGCAAATTTTCATATTTACTGAAAAAAAAACTGTTAAAATCGTGATGATGTGATTTTTGTTGGTTCTTTACCAAACGAACATGTTTTCTTACATGTGGAGAACAATATTTTTAGGGCAGAACATCTCTGCAGCACTACACTACCTCATTATAATGGTGTTTTCTCACACAATTTTCTTTTTTTAAAAGTTTGCGATTTGGTTCTGTCTCTGCGGTTTGGATATTGCACTTAGCCATATTGGGATCAATTGTGTGGCCCTAATGGACACGCTAATTTTTGCCCCTTTTCGACAGAGGCGACTCTTTTGCTCCTTACGCTGCTTGGCTTGACTCAGTTTGACTTGGTAGCCCAGCGGATCCGCTTGACGGTCTTTATCGAGCATCTAAATGATGGATAAACATTTTATTTCCTACGAAATCTTCACACTATTTTCTCTTTTTAATCTACAAGCTTTTATTATGAAGCAGGAAAATCAGGGAATGTTGGGGTTTCACCAGTAGTAACGTAACACGCAACACCTGAAAGTGAACATGAAACACTAAAATAAAGCAGATACCTGAAAGTACAAACAGCGACACAGGAGAGAAACTGAAGTTCAAACCACCGAGATTCACTTAGCAGGTACGAAAGTACTGAGCTGAACACACACAGGCACTTTTAAAAACCTTTTTCTGTCCCCTCTGCTGAACAGGCATGAGTTGAGTCTCAGCTTTCTAGCACACGTCAGAAAAAAACAGAAAGGAAAGCTTATAGTGGGTTTAGGTGCATTTAAGGAACCTGCATATACGAGCTAATTTTGGTGTAAAAAAAAAAACAGACACCAACCAGACACCAACCACAGATATGAAGCAAAGGGCCACAGGATGACTCACAACCTCAAAATACAGGCATACCTTTGACCTACTGAACTACCAGACCACCATGTACATAAAAAAAAATCCATCTAAAATGAATGTGTCTGCATTTATAAGAAAAAACATCATCCACATTTAAAATTCTTGGCCATGTCCGCCAGTCAAATTTTTTCCCCCCGTTTAAGATCGAACAATCCATCTCTGAAGCCTCACGTCTTTTTGATAGCGCAGTTATGAGTTTTGATCAAGAGGCTCTAGGCATGGGGATGGAGTTAGGATTGAATCTGGCAGGGGTTGTGTGACTGTCTTCCATGTGCAGTTCAGAGTGTTTTCGCCTCATTACAGAAAGTAATAATGCAGTGAAGTCAAAGAGCGGGAGAGAGGGAGAGGAAAGAAAACAAGGCAGATTTTTTATTGGATTAATTAGACGCCTTGCAAAGACCACCTGCAATAGAGACAAAACACAAGCCAGGAAGAAACTCATATCAGGGTCTGTTCTACCTACCAAAGTGCTAACTCCAACTAAACCAACTTTTACCAGAGGTAATTGATCTTTGAAACGACGAGGAAGCTCTGTTTGTACTTTGAAAACACACTCGCAGCTTTTGAATGGATCTGAACGTCCCGGCTGCTTGTGTAATCACAAAATATTTAGCATTCAGCTCTCAGTACATGCAACATATGGTAAATACCCACATTGTCCCTTCAACATCCCCTCCTCCCCTCGTCTCATTAATGATTTGGTGCAAATATGATGGAATTCAGCACATTGTGAATAATGATTGATTTGTTTAATGCAATGAATTTGTTCATTAGGACTTAATGAGGTATTGCTTTGTGATTAGTCGATGGGTTTTTGTGCCGATACATGTCAAAATAACAAAGTAAAGTTCAACTAATGGCTTTTCGATCCTTTACTTTCTCCCCATCTTGTCTTTAAATGTCAGAGGAAAAGTTTTATGACGAAAATTCAGGCCTGACAGTACATTCAAGAAGTTTTAAATTGTTTATGTTAATATGAATTTATAATAGGTAGCCATTTCTAATATTGACACCGCCTTTCATATACTTCAATAATTTATATGATTACAATTAGAGAGAAACACATATAAATCCCTTTAGCATTTATGATGCATAGTACTATTGATAAGACAGAAATGAACTGAGCACATTCAAATGCTGACTGAAATACACTTCCATTGTGTTACAGATACCACTTATAATTAAGCTGAGGCTTGAAGAGAAAAAAAAAAGAGCAGAGGAGAAAAATGCATTTCGAGAAACTGAGTGAAATCAGTTTGTGTGTGTGTGTGCGCGTGTGCACAAATGTGCGGAGGATTTGGTGTGTTTACGGGTGCACGTGGTGCTTTGCTGAATATTAAACCACAAACTATAAAGACAACAAGTGAACCGTCGTGAGAAAATGCTAAAGGAAGTCTTTGTGGTTTTAGAGGTATCAGAAGAGCCAATAGTTTTAATGAGGCAGCATTGCTGCATATGCCAGGAAATGATAAGGTTATACAGGTTAGAATAACGGCACATAGATACTGTACCAGAAGCTACAGGGTGGATGTGTTGTTCATATCGGAGGCGACGCAGGCTACACAGCCATGGCAGAGACACTGAGACATAATAGGGACAAAGTGGCACCAAGTCTTCCCTTAATGCAACCGGTAAGAATGACAAACCTGAGCCTTGATCTTCTAAAAGCAGAGTACTGTTGCATTAATATTGCATAGAGTTGTTTTCCTCCGTACATTTGATGGAGATTTTTGCAGGAAACAGTAACAGTCAGGATGGTGTCAAAACAGAAAGAGGTGTTGATGTGATTTCTGTGGGCAGCCATTTGGGTGAGTTGCAACAAACTCGCCGTGTCTTTTAGAGGGCGTGCGCATATTGAATTGTTGTCTGTAGTCAGAAGGGTTGTGTTTGAGTGCATGTCTTTGCCTGTGTGTGTGTGTGTGTGTGTGTGTGTGTGTGTGTGTGCGTTCTTACTTGTACACCACCCTCAAATTCCCTCGCATGTGTGTGTTGATATGAGCAGAGGGGGGATGTCACATAAGAAATGTCCTTTTTAATCAGGGGAAAAAATATAAAATGACTCGGGAGCAAGGCGAGCATATTAATGTGCCTCATTTGCATACGCTCGTCAGCCAGGATACGTTTATAAAAAACACAAACTGGATTCGTCAGTTCATTTCACATTATTCCATTGTCTATCTGCCTTTGTTATATGTTAAAGATAAAGGCAGAAATCAAATTGAAGAAAAGGGCAAGCTGCTATCTCCCCAAATGAGCAACAGCTCATCAGCCTAGTTTAAATCACAGATTTCTATTCCAAAAGGCAGCCGCCTCTGTAAAAAGGGCCCATTCAAATAAGGTCTTCTCCGATATAAGCACGCCTGGTGATGGAAGCTGGGGTGTCACATAAATACAATTTAAAACCTAAGCCATTTAAAGCAGTCCAACAAAGTTTTATCTTTCCCAGCAATTCTCACCCAATATTATACTCACAATAAATGTACACATATACTGTACGTATATATATTTTTCTTTCAAGTGTAAACTTCTATTATAAGGCTTCCGAGATGCTTTATATCTTACGTGGGTGCAGAATTATTCAAATCACATGACAACATGATCATAAGATCTGTCATAAATTTAAGTAGGCTTTGACAGAAGCATATAAGCCCGCAAAACTGAGCATAGCATGCTCATTATGTTCTTGATGAATTCAGTCGAGTTGCTTAAGATACTTGTGGGGAGAAATAAGGAGAATTCAAAGGGCAGCCCACAAGTGTCACATTCCTTTAAACACAAGTGGAGACTGGTCACAGTGTCTAATTCATGTCCACAAGATAAGAATCCACCATCGACAGTGTGTTGGAGGGGGCAGTGGCTAAAAGAACAGGCACCCCTTATGTCTACTAACCTCCTACTGACGGGTGAAAAAATTCAAATGAATGAGAAAACAAATGATCTGGAGTCCTCCATGCTTTAGAAACACACTGTAGGTGGAGAGACGGAAAGAGAAAGACAAGAGTGTTTCACAGCCTTAGTTGCCCTTCATGCTTGTAAAATGTATACCGAACATGTGTGCACATATTTAATAAGGGTGTGCCCCGTCGCTGCCAGATTGGGTCCATAAGCCGTCTAAAATGATCCCACTTTCTCTTAAAAGTGAACTCACCTAATGCCAGCGCTTTATGCTGCCCCTCCATGAAAGGGTTTTTTGATGATTAAAATCATGCGTTATAACACAGTGGCCGCCACTGTTACCAGGCAGCATACTAATCAGCTTAATGAGATATTATACAATATTTTGTTGACCAAAGCAGAACTGTGGTTATTGTTTCTGAGGGTTTGACCCCTGCCAGCAGCCAGAGGAAGTGTGCAGATAGATGTTTATACCTCTCCATCTGGAGAGCAGATGGATCAGCTTTAAAACCAATGTTATTCTATTTTTCCGTGATTTATTCAGTGTTTTTACACATATGAATACTTTCGCTGGCAGCGATACATGCTCGGAAAATCGTGATATAGCAGTAGCATTACGGCAAGCCAGGACTACAACATTATTCTGTGTCATACCACAGGTAGAACAAATGCAACAAAGTAACTGCTACCCGCATATTCCTCGCAGACTTGAGGCTGTGCTTATGTGTTATCTATTTTTCTCATCAGCCAATGCATCTTTGGCTGCATTGGGAACCCTTTCAACACGGCCAACTGTTGTTTTCTCCGTCCTAGAAACTGTAAAAGAGTTAGGTAGAGAGGAGAAGACAGGCAGAGAGAGGATTGGGGGAATAGACAGAAGCGGAGGGAGAGCAAAGTGATTCACATCAAATGTAGTGCAGCTCTTTAATGGAATTTTGCGCCAAGACAAGTGTCGTGGCAACAAGATAAGAGTGTTGTGTTTACTGGAATAACCCCTTGGTTTTAAGTGCTATTGTTAATATCATAATTGTAGTATTGCGGTGGCTCCCCGACAATGCCGTTGCTCCGTTTCATTAAGGCGTGTAATTGGTGGAATTCTGATAGGATGGGCACAAGTAGCTTAATTATACACTGCTCACTGTGTTTACAGAGTAATTATTCCATCCAAAATGGTGTTACATTTTGAAAAAGTTCTAAGGAGTCACAGCATTTCTCCGGGCCCTTGGTGCTGACAATTCATGCAGTGCTCTGCATCAAAGACAATACATTTTATTTCCCTGTACTGGGTGACACAGCACAGGTGTTGTTTCCCTAAATGAAGCAACACATTAGACTTGAACATGTGGCTTGATACTATTCTATTTGCAATCTGGAAAGCAAATACGATGAGCATGCCAGCACCCACCATGGAATAGTGTCTTTTAAATGTTTTCTCAAATTTCCAAATGTTTTTCTATTAAATTATGAATTCTAATATTTTGAATGCCACTCTCTCTGTCTGGTTTTACAGGATGGAGGACTCTAGTTTGTGTCTTGGTGTGTCGTCAGCGGTGCCTGACGCTGATGCCCATCTGAGCAGTGCAGTGTTAAATGGCCGCTACCCCATCAGTCAAAAGCTTCATCAGCTTACTGCCCAGCTAGGACACGCCTTTCCCGACCTACACCGCCCACAACAGATCCCTGAAGAGAAAGCAGCCACGCCTTTGGACGAGAAGACCCACCACGCAGCCCTGGCCAGTCAGCCCATCAGCAGTCAGATGGCCCTGCTAGCCAATCAGCTCAACCGAGACATTGACGCAGGGGCGCTGAGCGGGTTGAACGGGCGAGTTGACCTGCAGCAGTTTCTTAATGGCCAGAACTTGGGCATCATGTCCCAGATGAATGATATCGAAGATGACGCCCGCAAGAATAGGAAGTACCCCTGTCCATTGTGTGGCAAGCGCTTCCGTTTTAACAGCATCCTGTCACTGCACATGCGCACGCACACAGGAGAGAAGCCCTTCAAGTGCCCCTACTGTGACCACCGAGCAGCTCAAAAAGGCAACTTGAAGATCCACCTCCGCACCCACAAGCTGGGGAATCTTGGCAAGGGCCGTGGCCGTGTCAGAGAGGAGAATAGGCTGCTGCATGAGCTGGAGGAGAGGGCCATCCTGAGGGACAAGCAGATGAGGGGGAGTGGAAGTCTCCAGCCACCTCAAACACCCCATCTGAGCATCAATAGCAGTACTAATACCCATCAGCCGCAACTAGGATCTGCCTGTGGCCTCCTCCCACCTTCTGGCCTTGCCACTCCAGACACAATTTCCCAGCCCTCTTCTTCACCCAAGCCGGCTGGCGCCCAAGACGAACAGTCCCTGAACCCAACTACAGGCTTCCGCTGCACCTTCTGCAAAGGCAAGTTCAAGAAGCGTGAGGAGCTGGACCGCCACATCCGCATACTCCACAAGCCCTACAAGTGTACCCTGTGTGAGTTTGCTGCCTCCCATGAAGAGGAGCTGATAAGCCACGTGGAGAAGGCCCACATCACAGCCGAGACCACACAGGGCCAAGGTACTGGTTCCTCCGGTGCGCAAATGGCCACCGAATTCCGCTGTGATGTGTGTGGCCAGGTGTTCAGCCAAGCTTGGTTCCTCAAGGGCCACATGCGCAAGCACAAGGACTCCTTTGAACACTGCTGCCAAATCTGCGGCCGTCGCTTCAAGGAACCCTGGTTCCTCAAGAACCATATGAAGGTGCATCTCAACAAGTTGGCCATCAAGAGCAAGCCGCCGCAGCCCACTGAGCAGGACATGGCCGCCGTGAACAGCATGAGTAATCTGGCTCAGGAAGCTCATGCCAACCTTTATTCCCGCTACATCTCCTGTCTTCAGGGAGGCTTCCTTTCACCAGACAAACAAGGCCTGAGTGAGCAGCACCAAATGTTGGCTAAAGCAGGGATAGCCATGAAGGAAAAGGAAATGCTGGGGAAGCTGCTGGGGCCAATGGCAGGAGGAATGGGCCATGGGCTGGGCGAAAATGAGAAGCGCTCACTCCTGGGTTGTCTCAACCTCGTGCCACCACTCAAGTCGAGCTGCATGGAGCGCCTCCAGGCAGCTGCAAAAGTGGCCGAGATGGACTCCCTCAACAGCTACCAAGCCTGGCAGATCATGGCTCGTGGCATGGCAATGGATAGGGCTTTCATGCCGAAGGAGCAGCACCAGCACCAGCACCATATACCCCCAGGGCAAGAAGATGAGATGGGTGGTGCTGGAGCCTTGGCTTCCTTCTCAAAGGATAAGCAAGACTACTCCTTGATTGCTTCCAATGATAGCTCCAAGCAGAAGCAACTCTCGGAGGCCTTGCAGGGATCCAAGGCTGCCGGCGGAGCCATGATGTCCATGAAGGAGGATGGAAGAGGCTTTGACAGTCACCGTGACTTAATGTCTCACCACGGTAGCGCCGAGGCTCCAGGAGCCCTGGCCGGCTTGGGAAGTCCAAACATCGACTACAGCCTCTCCAGCCTCTCCGGCATGAAGGAGAAGCCTTCAGAGTGCCCTGACTGCGGCCGGGTCTTCAGAACCTACCATCAGATGGTTGTCCACTCCCGCATCCACGGCAAAGACAGGAGAGGCCTCGAGGAAGCATTCCAGCAACAAGGCTTGGACGAACGCCGCGGATCAGCCAGCGACCCCGAGTCCCAGTCCATCAGTCGCTCCACCACTCCTGGCTCATCTAATGTGACAGAAGAGAGCGGCGCCGGAGGAGGACACTCCCAGACAGGAAGCGTCCAGGATGACAGCCCACATCCCTCCTCACCATCTTCAGGTAAGAAAACAAATCTGAGAATGAATGACAACTACTTGTATTCTTTGGTCAGTCTGTAGATAAAGGGATCAAAATATTATCCCATCAACATACACTTGGAAATTATGTTTCTTTCATTAATTTAGTGCTACTGGCCTATGATTTTACCTACATAGTTTCCACTTTAGTACAAGGATGTGTGTATATATCAATGTGTCAATCCATGTCTTTAAAAGGGAATGGAAAATAACCCAAATACCCAGTGAAGAATCAGAGCCGCACATTCCTCACATAACTGAAATGACTTTGTTCAAACACTCACACACCCTCGCACACCCTCACAGGGTGGTTTGCTTTTATAGATTACTTTACACACACAAACACCCACACATACAGAGTACATACACACAGACAGATTTATTGAATTGAAGTGTACACACTGGCTGTATATATCATATATACAGGGTTGGGAGGGTTACTTTAAAAATGTATTCCGATACAGTTACTAATTACCTGTTAGAAAATGTAGTCAGTAACATAATCCAAGTTTCACAATATTAAAGTAATTTAACTTGATTACTTTCTGTTACTTGTGGATCACCTCAGTATAAAATATGTTGAAACTGTTTAGCATAATTTTCTTTATTCTTTCTTTCATTTCATCTTCGATTATGACCATTTTCTCAATGAATCAATTAGTTGTTTGGTCCAAAATGGTGAAAACTGTTGATCAAAGCTCAAGGTGACGTCCTCAAATGTCTTGTTTTGTCCACAACTCAAAGATATTCATATTACTTTACCAGAAACCAGAAAATATTCGCATTTAAGAAGCTGGAATCAGAGAATTTGGATATTTTTCTTAAAAATGACGTGATTAATCAATTATCGAAATAGATGCAAAGTAATTTAAGAGCGGATTTATCATAGATTAATTGTTGCATTTCTGAGTGTTTTATTTTCTTTACTAGGTTTCTTAGTTTGTCCAGCTGTTCCTTCCTTTGTTTTGCACAATTTATTGATTGATTGATTGATTTAAAGCCAAAATCCTGCTAATAATCCCAATTTTTACTCAATGTATCTGTAATCTGATTACTTCTTTTTAATTTCTAACTATAATGGAATACAGTTACCTTTTTTTTGCATCCAGATAACATAATCTCATTACATGTAGTCTATTACTCCCCGAGCCTGCGTACATACTCAGGTATATAAAGGTATATGCTCTCTCACTTCCCAGTTCTTATGCAGGACATAGTAACACTTGTCCCCTGACACTGCTGTGTTGTTGCCACTGTTCACATTAAGCCAAACAGAAGACTCCAGGAAGAGACCTTCGCTATTGCATCCACGTTTGCAGGTTAGCAGCCTGAGATCCCTGCGGAGCATGAGTAAAGACAGGGAGCGCAGGGACAAACTCGCTTTAACCACAGCGATTAATAAATGTCTTTAATAAACACGTTCGAGACAGCCGCACCCCCTCCCTTCCCCACCCTTACCCAGCAAACACAGGCCGGACGGGGCTAGATAAGTGTATGTTTAGTGGGATTAAGGGAGGCTCGTTGCTAATGATTACACAAGTTTTTAAAGGTAACTTTCACTTGCTCCTCGGGGCACTGTGCTGGCGTTAAGAAGCGCATGCTGTAATTAGGTCACGACTATGCGATAATCAGTCGGTTTAAGCTAAACAAGACACTAATTAAAGATATACATATAAAGCAGGTCAAAAAAAATGGCGAACTTCATTTACAAAAGCGAGGATGTGCTTTTAAGTCTTTTGAGAAAATATATAAATAAATAGAAATATAAATCAGAGTGGCTTAGCTTAAGGCTGTAAGCAACTTAATTCCACCAGTGGAGACGAAATTGTTTATTTATTCACAGAGGCATGAAGTCCTTATCATGCCCGTGTAGTGTGATGGGTTTGAACATGGGACAGGCTATGTTTATTTTAATCTAAGAAATAATAACAGACAACCCCCCACCCCAATTAGGAATTAATGAAAATGAGAGTGAGATAAAAACCTATTTTCTTTATAGAGACTATTAAACATAACACTTTCTCAACAGGGTGGGGGTGTAGCCGATGTAATTATCTTCTGAATTTTAATGCTGGAAGTTTCTCTCCCTCCATCTCTCCCTCTCCCTCTCCCTGTGTGTCTCTGCATCTCTCTCCGTCTCTGTCTGTCTCTCTTTTGACTCGAGCACTTTGAATCTGATGGGTTCAGCTCGTGGCGTTTCAACAATTTCAGAAGTAGTGTATTAACAGCCAGTGTTTGGTATACAAGGAAAAAAAAGAGCAGAAAAGCAAATTAAAATAATAATTGACAAATAAAACCAATAGTATTTACCACCAAATGCTAACAAAGCACAAAGAAATGCATTAGATTTAGTTGAGTGGTTAAATCTCACCCCCCAGGCGCCATCTGCGGAGAAGGAGGGTATGATTAAAGACAAAAATATAAAAATAAATTAAAAGAGTGTATCTGCAACTTTGTGCGAGGAGAAAAAAAAAAAGCCTGCTGGTTTTCACAAGGCCTGTATGTTGCCCTTCCTGCTGTTTAACTGTCTAACTGATTGTGTGTATGTGTGGTTTGTGTACAGGTAGTGTGTCTCACCCTTAGCCGAGTGCTCAGTCGGAGGCTTGATACACTGGCACTGTTCAAGCTCTTTGTCGAGCTGCCACTGTCACGTCTGAAAGGCTGTCCTCACATTGTCACTGTAGAGCTTTGTGAGTGCCAAAATAAAATGTCGCTAACTGCTAGAGAGCATGGCAAAGGTGGAAATAGATTTGTAGGGAAGCAAAAAAAAATGATTAGGCATCTGAACAGTTTTCCTGAAAAAAAAAAAAAGAAATCAGGTGAGAAGTAAACAGATTTCATATTACAGTCAAACAGTTAAATATGCTGGTTTTGCTACTTCCTGTTTTTTTAATCAGAAGTAGCGAAACTTGTCTTTCTTCACGACTTACACAATGTGATTCACATTTGGAGCTCAGGGACTCTCAAATTAGAAACTTTGATGTGTGAGAAAAAACGTGTCTGAGTCTCATGTGGAGAAAGGTGTCATGCTTCTCCTCTGCATGCATGTTTGTTGTGAGTGTGTGTGTGTGTGTGTGTGTGTGTGTGTGTGTGTGTGTAGGGGGGGGTTACAGTATGTGTGTATATCACTCTCTTCTGTAGTGAACAGGATGTGGCTACTGTAACATTGTCTTTATCTTAATATCTTTTTTTTCTTTTAAAGAAGAGGCTTGTAATTCTCTCTGAGCGTGTGTGCGTGCACCCGCGTGCGTGTGTGTGTACCTGCGTTCGTGTGAGCCTCTGCCCCGCCACCTACCCACAGCAATTTTGAGTTAAACTTGAATTATAGTAATCAAAAATAACATCTCAACTGTGAAAGAAGGTCAGCTTTTGCGCTTTTGTCTTTGAGACGGCACTTGTTTAAAAGCAGTGAGTGAAAGAGGGAGAAGTGAGGGAGAAAAAGAGCAGAAAAACAAAGGCCTCTGTCAGAGATGTCCTTTAAAGACCTTCCTTATTACAATATAGCTCAGCAGCTAACCTTGAGCATAAATTCTTTATTCTTTTCTAACAAAGAGGTAATTACATTTATGCCCATCACCATCAGCATCTTTTTTTTTTATTGTTGTTGTTTGGTTATCCTTGGACTGACTTCACTTCAGTATCATTGTTTCCCGCGATGATCAGGCCTCAAAGAAGCTGCGCTGAGAGAAAGCACGCTGTCAAAAATACATCCAAGAATATATTGTTACAAACTACAAATACAAAATACTGGTATGGAAAATACATTTAATTAAAATACAAGTAATTTGTCATTTGGAAATACAAAAATACATTCTATATAAGCTAATATTATCACATTTTATGCATTTAGTAGCCTCCATACGGGTCTGATCTCAATCCCCCTACATCGTGGATGTATTAGGAGAAATAGATACAGAAATGGAGTCGAAGTTCTTTTTATTCCCATGAACTCGCGTGAATCCAAAAAAGTCGCTTCTCGCTGTAAAGAACTTAATAGATGAAGGCATACTGCACATGCTTTATGGGCCAAGCTGGTTAACTTCTAGTTTAGCCCTCTAACTGGGAAGGGGATAAAATTATTCAATCGTGTCACCCTTCGTGAGATGGCAGTGTTATCAGACGGAACAGATCAAATTCTGATCGTGAAATGAGTCATTTTGCAGGTGGTGCAACGTTAGAAAACACTGTTTTCAGAAGCTACTTTCATTATGCAAGACCATGGGAAAAAAGTGTTTTCAGCTGTAGCGCATCACGTGACTTTGTCGTCGTCATATTGGCTTCAAGGCCGAGCGCGTTTCATGTGGGCTTGCCCTACATTGAAATGATGAGCTCAGGGTATTTTGGAGTTGAAGGTTGCGAATTCAGTCGCGCATTCTGGGGGCTTTCTAGCTAGTGTGTTCAGCAGTTTTAGAGTCAATGTGTGCGTGCAATGTCATATTTTGATTACATATTTGTATATTAAGGTAGATTTACACCAAACACCAAAGCTATCTTGAGGAACACACGTAGAAGACAGTGAGTGTTGCTGGACCCAACAGGACATACCCTGTGATGCACTTGTATTAAGCCAGACTGTGATTGGGATAAATTTCTACAGTTTTAACCAGGGGATAAAAAATGTGTCTTATTTGACAATAAAATTACATGCTCAATAATGTATTTGAAGTATTTCCAAGACATAAATACAAGCCCTTCAAGTATTTTGTTACAAATTATAATGTTTTTTTTATGCAGAAGAAAATACAAATTACAAAATGCTCAAAAATATAAAAGCTACTACTCGAAACTTTCATATTCTGTTGAGTTTGGAGGCCCCTGTGGACAGAAGTAGCAGTGCTTCCACTGTAATAACCACAAAATATAAAATTATCCACATGAAAATCTGGTTCTGCTTGTTTTTAACTGGCTAACGTACTTCTCAGTGAAACTCCGCCAGGGAAAATGTAAAGAGTCTTGTTTCCTCTGATTTCATTAGGCATTATGGCTTTAAGAATAACTATATAGAAATAGTTTCAGCTTCTTGCTGATGTTCTTGTTAATTTACATAGGTTGTATGGAGACATCAGTAAGAAAATCAGACTGTTTCTTAATCAGTTAAAAACTCCTCGTGGTAGCTTTAAATGCGTATTTTAAATACATTTAATTGAAATATTGCCTGTAGTCATGTTGGGAAGGTTCAGCAACAGGCAGATTTGACATGAATGCAACTTATCACATCCGATAGGGCCTGGTGCTTTGGAAAGCATTGCCTTTTTTGCCAGCTCTTACATGCAAATAACCCACCATTGAAAATCCTCATTTTGCACGATAGCGTCTCCCATTCTGCTGCCACTGTACGGGCAAAATGTAGCTGAATGTGTAAAAAATAGGCTTTGCTGCACGCGTGTAAGGCCTAAAGCAGCACGAGTCCTCCTTACATGTACCTCCGCAACCTTCCCAATATGCCTAAACCCCACTCCCACCTCTTGGCTCCTGGCTGTAAAAGACTCTATACACTCCCCTCTGGCTCTCTCTTTCTCTTTCTCTTTCTCTCTCTCCGGAGAATCCCCCATGTCTACATTTTTTAAAGAGGAACAGCGTTTTAACATGGCAAGGATTAGCCTGCATATCCCTGGTCTTTACCGCGGCTCAAACAAGCAGGCAAAATGCTCGCTCCATACAAATTGAAATTGGATTTGCCAACTTGACGCCTTAGGTTATAAAGCGTGGATATTCATCTAATTGCGGCGATACAATGGGGGCGTAATTACACATGCGGACAAACTGTTACAGTGTAATTACTGTGTCATTAACAGGAATAAAGTAGAGTTGAACAAGATCCAGACTACTATGAATATGCATGGTGACAAACCCGATATAGCTAGCTATTTTCTGCTAATTTTAGTAAATGAGTCGTCAATACAGGCAACCTTAAAGAGGATTACCTTTTATGGATTTTCATTGCTGTTGTTTTAATACCTAGGACAGTCCAAAAAATACAGTATGTAGATCAACCACAGCCAGAACATTTAATATGGTAGACAAATAACAGATGTTTTAAGATACATTAAAGACAATTACATCCAATATAAACACATTCCTGGGCAGAAAAAGTTTGCCATTCAGAGTCAGGACAGTTTATTCATCCGCCAAGTATTCTGGATGCTGCTCCTGAACGTGTGTCGAGTGTATACACACTGTTCTTTCAGCTGAGGTAGGACTTGAATATCATAAACATACCATTGCAAGCATACACCCTGCATGGATTAAGCTGATGGGTTGAGCCTTCCCACCCTCTGTACATATTTATGTGTTCCCATCAAGTACATGAACCAGAGGCCAACCACAATAATAAAGGTGCTAAAACAGGATTCTGACACACAAATCTCACAAAGACAGAGCCACCACATTATAAAGTAGGATTTATCTTAGATATTGTACTTAGTGGTGCAAATTCCCTAAGAAATTAGTAATTGGTCAAGTTAATACAGTCAAATGACACGCATTCTTCTTCTTGGGTGTGTAGGGCCCCCAGGTCAGTTGTCCGCTAGATTGCACACACGCCATTTAGATTAAACTTCTTTTAGTTTGGTAAAAATGTCCTGAAGCCAGGCTTCCTCTGAATGCAGCGAGTCTCAGCTGGTGGAGCTGAAGATATATAATATTTGACAATCCTGTCAAAATTGCTTTTGCACCTGTTTCAAGAACAATGACACAGTTTATCTTCCTCTAGCAGCTCATGGTCATCAATGAATTGCAAGAAAGACGTGTGTACACTTAAAAATCCGCTTTGTTTCTCTGTAGTTGTGTACAGTGTTTGATTGTTGCACAGGCAAAGCAGGCAACTCCCTTGGCCCTGAAGGTCCAGGCTCACTGCATGGTGATTTTTCTTTAGCAGTTTGCTATCTTTTTATGGGATATGCACAGTGTGATGTTTAATGGCAAGGTCCTTAGGGTGGCTCCTGCCTTTTCAGCCCAGTATCACACCAGTGTGTAATACTCATGCCCATCCATGAGTTGATACCGTTCCAGTAGTTTTTAGTTTTAGTTTATTTGCACATTATATATATATATATATATATATATATATATATATATATATATATATATATATATATATATTTGCAACACACATTAAAATAACAAAATTAAAACATTGTGCAGGAGAGGTTGGAAGCCAAGAAGGCTTATAAAAATACCTCCCATATAAAGCTAAACAATAGACAAGCTTCAAGGTGTCAAGACTAAGTAGTAGTATAAAACTGATATACAGAAATGAATGTATACAAGGTGCAATGCATACAATGAGGTCCAAAAAAAATTGCTACGAATCTTTGCTCATTAAAAACAGTATCAAGTTTTACCTCAATATAAAGGCATGAAAAATACAGTAGTATGAAGGTGTAGTACCAGCAGGGGGTGATAGGATAAATGCAAAGTTTAAAAGTAGAATAAAGAACGACACCTAGGATATGGAGGATGGGTCACGGAACTTTCACACAGCTCTTTAGTTTTAGTGCTTAAACCTATCTAAACTGTGACTTTCATCTGAAATGTTTCTTAACAACCTTTGTTTGAAAGAGTTACGCTAAAGTGTGTCAAGTGTCACGTTTTGCCTCGCACATGCTTGAAAAGTACACGCATGTATGAAGGTACAGAACCAGCAGGGGATGATAATAACGGCAGCAAAAGATGAATGTAGGATCAAATCTGTGTGGTGAGGATGGGTCACAAGACAGAGGACTTTCACACAGGGTTCATTTCCCCGTGATGCCTGACCAAACTGCAACCGTCACCTGAAATGTTTCTCAGCACGCTTTATTTTGAAAGTGTAACTGGATGTTGCAGGTTTATTTTTTGCTCACTTGACCACAGTATCGAGCCAAAGCATGTGAGTGTCACGTTTTGCCTCGCGTAGGTGTGAAAAGTTCACAGTGGACGTCTGTTACGCACTTTGGCATGATACCAGATTGGCCTTTTAGAAAGGACTTGTGAAAAAAAATCAAATTTTAGTCTTAATATTTAAATAAAGTTTATGTATATGTGGTGCATATTCCAAAATGGAAGTGTGTTTATTCATAGCAACACTAAAAGACACAGAACAGTACCATAGAGCAGGGCAACCAGTTGGTTTGTGGGGCAAAATGGGTGATGGGAATGAGGGTGGCAGGGCTCAAAAGGGGCCCAGTACTAATTTTTTTCCCCCCCTAGGGCTCCTGAGTGGATTAATCCGGTCCCTGGTCATGTCTGTGAATAAAATGATAAAAACCCAAAACAACTGGCCATTTTACAAAGAGTAAATCAGGTGATAGACTGAGTAGAACAATTAAAATCTTTGCGAATAAACAGACCGACCAGGCAGGATGAAGCTAACCTATTGTCAGTCATATGTTTTCTCACTTTGACAATTACAATCTGTAGAATAACTAACATTTACTGCCTTACTGTATGCTCCATTGCTCCTACACCACCTCACACTGCAGCCAACACTTTGAAATGAGGCCAGTCCTCTGCGAGTGCGCGTGCCATCGTAATATATGAGTGTGAAACTATGTGCATTAAAAAATAATGAATTATGTCTCTCATTTTTTTTCCGTTTCTCCCCTCTGCATAAATTACTTTTTCTTTGTAATTGACATCCGTTCCTCTACTACTTCCCCCCTCTCGCACTATTCTTCTTTTCTCTATAATCAGAGAACTCAGTGGTTACAAAACCTGAGCTTTCTACCCCCCACTCATTTGAAGGAGTCTGGCCTGTCATATCTGTATTTTTTATGTGTCACCAAACTTAAATAGACAGTCATTGTGTTACAGGCACATTCATTCCCCGAGCTGTATTTTTGTACAGTAGGTCAGGACTCTGGTGTCTGGTAAATGATAAAAGTTCTATTCAAACGCACTAATTGTCAGTGTGCCGCGCTGATTGACATGTCTCGGATAAATGCAGACTTAGTATTTTTGTACACGCTTGCACAATATAAAAGGCCAATTTATTTCTCTGTTCTTCTTTCTCTTATTTCTTGCACAGTTCATTTGATTTCTCTCTTCCTTTCTTGCTCTCTCCCGCTCTCCCCTACCCAGTCTCTCAGACTCAATTTGTAAATATTACCCATGGTGGGAATTAGCCAAGGCTTTTTAGATATTTTAAAATTCCAATTTTATTCCGACGAGTGTGTTTGATCGAGGGAAGGACTGCGAGCCTCGGTTTGCTCCTCAGTATTCCTGGGTGGCTATCAGTGGCTAGCCTTGTCCTTATGAAACATTTATCAGCCTGTTTTATGTCTTAATGATCACGTTAGGATTCCCCGCTTGGTTATGAAGCCGGGACAGAAAGGAGGAAAAAAAAAATGGACTGTTGAGAGAGTGAAGGAGAGGCGATGAAAAACTGACACGGGCAATCCAGAAGGGAGAGACGGAGTGAATGCGAGGGGGGGGGGAGAGGCAGAGATGACAGGGCATCACATTCCTCAGTAAACAGCATCACATTATGCCATCCACTCTTTTCAACTCCAAATCTTTGCCAAAACATAGCTTACCTTTCTCCTGGAACAAGCTTCCTTGGCTCTTTCACACACACACATGCCACACACACACACACACACACACACCTCCCTCCCTCTTCTTCTGTCTTCCCCATTCCTTTTTATGTTTTTATAATTAAAACATAATATTTATCTTTCCATAACAGAAGGCTGCCTTACTCTGTCAGGTAGACTGTTTGCATATTAATATTCTTAATACATCAACAAGCTATCTTCTCCAGTGTCATTGCAAAAACTGAGCAAGAATAGAGAAAGAGAAGGTGACTCACAAATACGGCTCTTTTACTACAGTTTTTGAAATGCCGGGGAAACTTAACTCGATTGAACACGCGGCAGAAGAGACTGAAAAAGTAACGGCGGAGAGCCTTAAAAAGAGACAGAGGGACATGAATCAACAGCACAGTCGCAACTTGAGCGTGTTTACCCAGTCTCAACCTCAGGATGCACATATAAAATGCACAAATCCAAACTAAATAAGCGTTTGTTCCTCCTTCAGTCAAAAAAAAAAAAAAAAAAACACAAGCGAGTGAGCTCCACACTGGCTAAAATGTTTCCCTTCTTTTGATTGTTTATGTGTGTGCTTAACGGAGGGGGTGGAGGAGGGGGGTGGAGGGCGAAGCTGAATGAGGGCGAACGCCAAGTTCCTTTTCTCTGTCTGGTGACAGCTGTCTGACTCCGTCAATGTGCGGATTCCTGTGAAATGAGGCAGGGCTCTCGGTCAGGGAATGCAAATGGACGGCGCTGGATGGGTAGGCGGCGGGGCTGAGATGGGCTGAAGCCGGGCCGGGCGGCAGAGATGGGGATGAGGCTGGGGGTGGTGGCGGGGGGGGGAGTGTTGTTTGAACAAGTTAACTTGGGCATGATTGGGGTTCCTCCTGTGTGTGAAAGAGCAAGAGAATACATTGACCTTTGCCTCATTAAAAATGGAGGGCCAGCCATGTGATACCATGACTGAGGAATCTCTGCTTGCTCTTTTTTTCCCCCCTCGTCCTCCCCACTTTTTTTGATTCGGCCTCTTCTTCTCGACTTTTCCCCCCACGCTGTCATTCTTTAAAGGGATAGTTTGCATTGCTTGAAGTGGGGTTGCATGAGGTATTTACCCACAGTCAGTATATTACCTACAGTAGATGCTGGTCCACACACCCCCAGTTTGAAGAAGCAAAGAGGAAACAAAATGTACACTGTAAAAAAAAAAAAAAGAAAAAGTTAATTAAACTTAAAATTTCCAGTATTAATCTTCAGATCACTTCGGAAAATACTGAGTCAAGTCTTTTAACTAACGTGAAAAAAAACACATAAGTTTTCATCACTTTACCTTGCTGTCAGACAGCCTTTTCTGACAGAAAACCAATGTCAAATATTCTTCCTTGTCATTCAACCAGACTCCATTGGTGAAATATGTCATTTTACCTCACAAAAAAAACAGGACATGCTGATGTACTGCTGCCTTGATCGGTTAGTTTGTTTGTGTTATTGTGTGAGTTCAGCGAATCTTAACTCACCCTGTAAAACACCAAAGTGGCACAATAACAAAACAAACTAACAGATAAAGGCAGCAATAGACCAGCAACTCCTGTGATTTATGAGGTAAAATGACTGATTTTGCCTATGGAGTTTGGTTGTATTATATAACAGTTGGAAAAGGCTGACAGCGAGGTAACATGGTGAAAACATTCTAAATATAATGTACACTTAAACTGACTTTGATGTTTTTCAGTGGCTAAAACATGTTTTGCTGCCGACCCTGTCCACAGCAGTACACTGCTGGACCTCATACAACCGCACTTCAAAAAGAAAAAAAAAAAGAAAAAATCAAAACTATCCCTTTAATTTTTGCCACCCTCCCATCTTCCCTCCTCCCCTCCCTCCTCCCATCTCAATCTCCTCCTCTTAACCCCATTGACAGGTCACATAAAAACCCTTTTGTATCAACATCAGGGTGCTGACATGAGAGCAGAAAGCGACATGAAAAATGTGCTTCTTTCTTAGTTGTAGCTATCTCCTCATCACAAAAGAGACGGCGAGAGGGAGACGGGAGAAAGAGAGAGGGAGACGCAAAAAGGGTGGAAAAGTGAGGGAGGGATTAAATCCAGGGATTAAGATCTCTGAGCTTTCGTTTTTTTTTTTTTTTTTTTCGCTCTCTCCCCCTGCCACATTCCAATTGTTCTTAAAATATTTGGCAATGTCAATTAGTAAGTGAGCAGAGCTAGCTGATGAACACAATTTTCCAGGCGACTGAGCACCCTATTGTTGTGGAGCGAACAGCAGATTTCTGAGGTCATTATCATTCCCTGTTAGCCGTGCCCAGCTGCTCTCCTCTTGGCTCCAGCCAAACTCTGCTCTCCTCTCCTCTCCTTTCTCCTCCTGCTCTTATACATCATCCTCTCCTCTTCTCCTCTCTCCTCTCCTCTTCTCTCCTCTCCTCTCTTCTCCTCTCCTCACCCTCCACCTCCTCTCTCCCTCCCTCCCTCTCTCCCCCTCTCCCCTCCCTGCACCGTGTTCACCAGTTCAGAGCTGGTTGATAGCAGGCAGCAACAGGGGGCCTTCAACAAGAGGAGGGATGGGAGGAGCTGGCTGGGGGGAAAAAAGAAGGGAGGAGAGAGTGAGATGGATATAGCGCGAAGAGTGGGGGAATACAGTAAAGGAAAATGAGCGAGGGGAGAAGGAAGGAGGAGGGGAAAAAAACAGAAGGGCACGGGGGGCAAGCGGTGCGAAGGAGTGGGCAGGCTCGGATCAGGCGGCGACTGAACACAAGAGGGAGCATGAAAAGAGTAAAAGAGGAGATTATCTGATACTGTAGTTTAGACATGTAGTTAGTGAGATAGTGCCTTTCAAAGTGAAGAAATATCAGCATTTGTTTTAAAGGGACAGTTTACTCCAAAATGAAAAATACACATTTTTCCTTCTCCTCTGGTCTGTGGTGCTATCTAGATTTTTTGGTGTGAGTTGCAGTGTTTTGGAGATATAATATAATGGAACCAGATGGCACTCGACTTGTGGTGCTCAAAGCTCAAAAAGCACATTTGAAAAATTAGACACCAATGTCTCTTTCCAGAAATCATGATCATCACAGACCCTGTTGTGAGCAGTTTTATGTAGGAACTACTTTCTTTCCAGCAAACTACAAATGCCATCCGTATCAGAGTGAGCATCTAGTCATCGGGGAGAGGCTACAGCTCAGCAAAGGAGGATTTTATGAAAAAATTACTTAAAACAGTTAATTGATTATCAAAATAGTTTTTAGCGATTGATTTGATAATCAATTGATCTGTTAATCATAGCACATCACAGCGTGATTTGGACCCTGCCACCCTCTGGAGTTATAATGATTTCAAAATAATATATTTATAATTATAGTTATAGTTATAGTGGATTCAGATGGGCCTTAAACTGAACCAACCAAACCAATGAAGGCAACAAGTACTGGCCAATCAGAGGCTAAGTAGGGTGGGTCATAACTTTGCTCTGGTTAAAAAAAGAAATTGCATTTGTGACCTAATGTGACATTATCATAGTTCAGTACCTAATAAATGTCTTTTTTCAAGATCATTAACAGATTTTAACAAATTTGTGAGCAAAATTTGGGAGAAATAAAAAAAAATTTTATGCAGAGAAGAAGTCTCAGATTTTTTTTTTTTTACTTCAATTCGTGAAAAATTGGAGCACAAACAAAAGCACAGCGTTAATGTTTTTGTTGATGAATAAATAGCACTGCAGGTAAGAAGAAAAAAAAAGATTTGGGGGTGAACTGTCCCTGAAAAAGAGAGGCTGACACTTTGCGTAACAGTTATCGAACCTCCTAAAGGTTAACAGTTAAATGTCACATTGCATTTGACCCTTGTGTGCAGTGCACAGTGATGTAAAACACTTTGGTGGGTGCTACATATTAGTGGTGGTTGAGGTGAGTTCCTTTCCTTCACCCCGAAGCGCTTTGAGCATTTCAGATAAAGTGCTATATAAAGTTAATTCATTATTATTATTATTTGCCAGGAGTGCAGAGAAAAGTTGATATAAATTAGTGTTATTTTCTTTCTTCCAACGAAAGACATTATTGTCTACAGTGACCCCTATTAAAAACATCACACGCTCTGTATTTAAAGCTGTTTTCATAAAAGAGAAATGTTATGCTTAAACATATCGCTATACCTTACAGTACGGTGAGCATGCTGCAGATGAGATTTAAGATTAGAAACAAAAAACACCTGCCTGCTGTTACACTTTTATTGGAAAGAGGGTGTTTTCTTTCTCAAAGCACAAAGCATCCAGGAATCTGCATCTAAACACCCAAAGCATTCTTTCTTTCTCTCTTTCTTTTTTTCTTTCTTTCTTTATTTTCTTTAAGAAATAATGAAAGATCTCTTTTAGTCAAAGAACAAAAAGAAAAAAAAGAAACGAGTGGAAAAAAACAAAAACTCCTGACTTTTTTTGTACGTGCCAGTCGTAGCTGCAGCTTAAAGTGTTCCCAGAGGCCTTTTCACCTTCTTCCTCCTCTCTCTCCTCCACATCATTGCACCCCCGACACCACCCCCGCCGCCTTCCACCCATGGGCGCGCTCCCCTCTTCTGCCCCTCACCTCCATCTTATCGACAGGAGGTTTACACATCTTGAAAAGCAGAAAACTTGAATTATGTCATTGTTTTTTACAGTGCACCGGTGAGGCATTTAAACGCCACACGCCACCAAAATAAAACTGGTTGTAAGCAGCTAAAATTAAAGGACAATTCCACCAGAAATCAATGAACACACCACCAGTAATCAGCCATGACACTTTACTATATGCCCAGTTCCGCCTCCTGTTTCTCTCCTCTCTCTTGTCCAACCTGTAGAAAGTTTGCGTAAGTTAACACTGGTTGGTAGTGGTTGTCTGGGTTCCTCTGAGTGTGTGTGCATGTGTGTGTGTGTGTGTGTGAGAGAGAGAGAGAGAGAGGAGGAGGAAGACAGCGAGAGAGAGAAGTGAAAAAGGGTGAGCGGCATCAAAGCGTTGCTCTCAGCTGCAGCTGCCAAGCTTCCTCGTCCCCAGTTAGCAGCCATCCAGCTGTCAGGCTGCGCGAAGAGGAAGAGAGGGGGGAAATCTCTCACCAGCCATATGGTCCCCAGTTCTGTCGGAGACACTCCACGCTCCGTGGGCAAATGGCAAACTCATATATCTAATCAACACTCTTAATATCCAGACCTGAGACCAAGGATATTTTCAGAGTCTTGCCTTTCAACAACATGGCAAAAGGGAGTGGATGGGATATGACCGGGCACTTAGAGTGTGTGTCTGTGGTGTTATGTGAGCGTTAGTGAGCACTGCACACAGGTTACAGAGGTTACAGTGGAGTAGTGTGTGTGGAAAAGCCTGTTTATGTTGATCTTCGGTACACCCCAGAATCAAAAATATGCGTTCTCCCTCCTTCTTGTAGTGCTATTTATCCACCTAGATAGTTTTGGTGTGTGTTGCAGAGTTTTTGAGATATTGGCCATAGAGATGTCTGCCTTGTCTCCAGTATAGTAGAACTGGAGGACACACAACTTGAGGTGTCAAAAAAATACATTTGAAAAACTCAAAAGCACTGGATCATTTCAGAAATCTTGACCAGGTTCCTCAAGATAATTCACAGACCTTGTTGTGAGCAATTTCATATAGGAACTACTTTCTTTCTATGGTATAAAGAAACAACTAGTGCCATCTAGTTCTGTTATATTGAAGAGAAGGCAGACATCTCTACAGCTTCAAAACTCAACTCACAAGTAGCACTACAGGAAAAAGGGTTTTTGGGGTGAACTGGTCCTTTAAAGGATAATGCTGGTGTCATTCGTTCATAATAATAATTTCCTAAAACAGCTCAAACTTTTTAGCAACCATCATTCAGACAGCAGTACATTTGTTAGGGGCTATTTTCAGCTATACTACCAAGCCGTACTACAAACCACTTCATAGTTTTTTGGCTTGCCTCAATGAATGCATCCTTCCACTAGTTCTTTGTTTTTCTTTAATCTGCATTGATTGGCTGTAAGTTGTTCCACATTTTTGCCAGAAAATAGAAAATCTTCTGGCCCGAGTGTTGTGTTTCTAACCACTGACTCCAGCTCCCTCTGAAATACTGTATTAATAAGGGCCTGTGTGTGTTTGTTTGTCAGTAGCGATGCTGCTAACCCTTGAAAGAACTTGGAATTTGCGTTTAGTACCTTCTGAGCAGTGCCCACATTTAGTTCCAGGAACTCGTGATCATTATAACACCCTTGGGCACAGATACTGTCATTGTATGTCCTTGTCAACAGTTTTACTCCTTCTTTTTACTCTCCATTTGAAATAGTAGATAGTTTTTAGTTCACTCTATCACAGTTTTCACGTGTTCTGTCTTATTGTCGGTTTGTCAGTCACCTGTTAAGTAGTTTGAAATGCATTCACCTTATGAAGTATGCTATACAAATTAAGTTTGATTGATTGATTTAGATACTAAGGGGACAGAGGCGACATGTCCACCCCAACTTTTGAAAAACAGAGCGTTGTTCCCTCCAATACATTATTTCTAAATAAATGATGCATATGTAATAGTCTCCAATTCTTCTTTTGAAATAATTCACACATTAACGCAACATTTTTGCTTGTGGGGTGAAAACAATGCCTGCAAACACGCCATCACAGGTTAGTTAATGATGTGACTGAGAAAATGACATGTGCCACTTGTGCCTTTAGATTGAAGCAAATCAGAAAAGAGTCGTAGTGATGGTGTAGCTAAAGATTTTACGGTGAAAAAATATGTCCCTACCTTAGAATGGAGTTTGGTTTAACAGTCCGTCCAGAGGGTATTTTAATGTTTGAGTTGACCTACCTTCTAATAATGAACCTTGCAAACCTACATAGATATAGAGACGTACCTGTAAGGAGTTTCATGGCATTTGCTCACAATGAAAAAAGAATTCTCCGGTGGAATACCTTTTTTTAGTGATGTAACTCATGATTCAAGATGACATAAGAGCATGTAGACTCCCCAAACGATACAAATTCTCCAGACGCTCCTTCTTCTTCCGTGTGAAACATTATCATGACAGTAATGCGCGCAGTGGATTGACTTGAGCCCTTCTTTTAGCTGAGCAGAAGCTGTTAGCTGTAGCACAGCTAGCCCCAGAGAGCATGGGCTTGAATATGGCTTTGTGCTGTATCTGTTAGCGGGATGCTACACCTGCTCATCTAATCCTGGCAGGCCTCTGCCTCCAGTCTCTCCGGCTGCAGAGTAACGGGCGCCTTATTGCACGGCAAGCCGCGCTGAATCACGGGGAGGTTTGTCGGTATTACAGCGACATCGCTGTGTAAAGCTTGGAAACAACCGTCGCCCCCTCCTCGTCGGGACTGAAGAGCGCAAATCCCTCCCCGGTTCAGCAAACAGCTATTAGTGTATGGATGGAGCATGTAGCCTGCAGTGGAGGTTGTGGATGTAGTAATTGGTATGTGTGGGAGAGCAAGATAGACAGAGGCAAAGACAGAGAGAGTGTGAGTGTTGTGGAGGAAGAGAGACAGCGTGAGAAGGAGAAGTGGAGAGAGATTTAAATAGAATCAAGAGGTATGGATGGGGGGCAGCTGGGGTAAGAGGGGAAGAAGGGGAGTTATCCAAGTCCCACAAATCTTTGCTCAACCCAACAACCTGAAGCAGAGGCCATTAAAAGCAGGCAGAGCTGGGTGAGATAGCAGCCGAGATGGATACGGTGGCAGCAATGGTTTGGAGGGACAGTAACTTTAATGGCCCCACTGGGTTTTTAATGAGTGTTGTGCCCCAAACAAAACGAGCTAATTAGTGTTATCATCCATATATCAGACCCTACACACACCCATGCGTTCTCAGGCAGACACATACACACTCTGCTGTACACACTCACAAAAATCTGCTCAAATAACTCTGAGCTTCTTCATTTTCTGTATTTTCTGTACATGTTTTACTTTTACCATACATAAACTTAATGAAATTGAGTTTCGTCCTTTCTTTTATTCAAATTTAACCATCAGACTCGCTTCATTTTCTTTATGAACACTGTAGGAAACACTGTTTGTTTTAACTGAACAACTCCTCAGTCATCCTGACAAACTAAACTCTGATATTTTCTCAATTTGAAGAGTCAGTTCTTCTTATATGAACATTCAAAGAAATATTATTTGTTTAAACATAAAAAATAGTTTCTGGGCTGTGTTAAAATTTTAAGTTCATTGAATTTGAAAGGCAATTTGAACTAAGTTTGTTTGAAGAGTCAGTTAATAAGGAATACAATTTGTTTTAACTTAAAAAAGCTTGTTGACTGAACTTAGAAGACAAGTTGAAGTAATTTTGTGATGATACAAAACAAGTAAACCTTTCTAGTGAAATAAACTTGACTCTAATTCGGCTGTATTTGAGAAAACCTGCTCTATAAACTTAAGTTATTAAGGTGAACCAACAACTCTCCAGTCACTGAGAAACATTACAAACAAATGTGATTTTCTTTTATTACATTTTAAGTATGAGTATACACTGTAAAAAGTGTATTTCAGTAGAATGAAACCAGCTATCATCAAGACAGGCTAACGTTCGGTCAAGCTAACGTTACGTCAGCATTATCTAACATTAGCAATTATATATTTAACTGAAACAATGCTATTAGGTTGGTAACAAGCAGTATTTTACTTTTGGGTAAAGTAAATAATTGAGTTAGAATATTGAACTCATGAATTGAGATGTGCATAAAAATCACTCTGCACACAGATATGTGGGATATGTTTTGACTGTACAGAAAGTTTTGACAATGAGCAGAAATCTTACTGAAACACATATGAGCTATTAAAGTCCAGGGGTTTATAAAGCCATTAAAATAAATTGATTATCATGAATACCTCTGTTGATTTGAAAGCAATCAGATCATTAAGTCCATCTTACTTGAAGCAGTTGTGCTCATGCAACTTGTGTGTTCTCAATGAAAGTAATTGTTTTAGTTGATACAATAATTCTTGTGAAAAGAGTGTATTATAGACACACAGTAAGTTTTTTCATCATATATGTGTCTCATGTCTCAGGAGAGTTTTCACTCTCATACAATGCATGCTGGGAGGTCTGCTAATACGCTAATTATGTTTCTTTAGAAACTTATTTTAATGAGTTGATTGAACTTTGTTCAGTCATCATTTCAAGTCAAGTCAAGTCAAACGACTTTAAGTTATAAGAAGTCATGTTTTTAAGCGTTTTGAAAATAAATACCAGTTTTTTAAGTTGAATTAACTTTAGTAAATAAAATGCGTATATTTATGTGAAGTTAAAGAGAAAAGATTAGTTGATTCCACTAAATTCCTGTGTGATTTTTTTTACAGTGAACATGATTGTCTCAACCTATGCAGCCGCACTCTATTCACTTTCTATTTCATCCTGAAGTATGCCCCCCCACCCCCTCCCCCCTCTTCTCCTACACACAAACACACACTCTCCAGCCCATAAGGCCGTGCCCTGTTTGTGAGAGGAGCGATTATGTCTACACTGGTTTAAAAGCAGGATAACAATGCCACGAACGGGGCATTTGGAGAAACAGAAAAAAGGGCTCAAGCCAATATCCCGGCATTTGGACTCAAGCCGCTGTTACCTGCGCATAAGCCGCGTGTTTGTCACGCCATCGCCTCTGGTTGACCACGCCGCCCCACCAGCCCCACACTTTATTTCTCTTGCACTAAGCCTATTATAAAATCAATAAACAATTGAGCTTTTTTCCAGTCCTTTTAAATCTTTTTCTCCTCTATATATCCTCTGAGATGAAGGGGAGGCATGCAGGCAGCGGCAGTGTGGAGAGCGCGGGGGGAAAAAAAGAAAAGGAAAAAAGGAGCAACAGAAACAGCTCAGTAACCCCTTGCTTTCACAATGCTGAAGTCAAGTGAGTTTTTAACCAGCTGGCGTCCATGTCAGAGGTATTATCCAATTGGGTGTGTTCCAGCAATGAACTTCTTTAGACCTGGTCCTGACTCTGTGCACACAGTCATGGGAAAGGGCACTTCTGATGCACACATGAGGGTACAACTAAAAGGAGCCTTGTGCACAGAGGAGGGAATCATTTCCCTGCACGATCTGATATTTCTGACGTGTGCGCGCGGTACGCTGGAATAAAACCCCCGCGTTTGTATTTTGACCCTGCGCTACCAGACGAGGTTCAAATTTTCCATCGACTTCCGTCACATCGCTTTATATAACTTCTCAAGTTGGCGTGGTTATAGAAAGCTCATGGGAATGATTGAGGGATTTTTAATTGTCACATTCTCGAAATGTAATAACCCTTGAGTTGATAAAAATCAACAAACACCAACTCTGACAGCTGATTTTCAAATTAGGCATCAAAAAAAAATGTTGCGTTTACAGATTTTAATTCCCTCTGTCAGTTTAAACTCATATTTCAAACTCAGCGGTGGGGAGATGACAATATAAACTTCTTTTTATTCCACCAGTCACAGAGAAGTTGGAAATTAGAATGTCTGCTACAAAGCTGTGCCCTCCCCCTCCTCCTCCTCCTCCTTCCCCCCTTCTTTTTTTATTTTTTCTCTTCCTCTCCCCCGTTTTCCAACTTCTCACTTTGTTTACTCCTCGAGTCTTCTTGGAGTGCAGATACAGTAATTACCAGTGATCAAAAACAGCGCAGGTTTTTCTGCTGATGCTTTTGATGTATGCATGACATTGTGTGTCGCCACATCATCAGTAACACAGAAAGCAAGCAATTTGTGGGAAATAAGCTTTTGCCAAGCGTGCTTTAGTAGATCCTTTGTAGAGAGGATGCAGTATATTCCACAGATTGTGACTAAAAGTAATGATCGTCTTTACAACAGCTGCAGATGATGAGATATTGTCGCAGCCGCGCTTTATTAATATAACATATCTCAGCCTATATAAACATTCCTGCCCGGCTCGTTGTTCTCCAGGCGTCGGGCCTACACTCATCCGCCATGCGTGCTGTATACAGTGGCCGGACTTTTGACTGCAACAGATTTCAGCAAGCTGTTGATTGCGTCATCTTGGACTTTATTCTTCTAGCGAGCCTCCATCTTGGCTGACCCTAACCCTCAACATGCCTGCTATTGGCTGACCCCCTCTTTAACCAAGTTCTCATTGGCCAGCAACTCCACCCCTCCTGTCTTGAGCCAAGCCTTGATTGGATGACTCGAAGGATCTCTGGAAAGCTCTCATCAGGATGGTCTAGATGTGGACCATGGTGGTGGTAATTCGTCCGCGCCTTCCCTGGCCGCCGTTCGGTCCTCGGAGACGGGGCCCCGCGGTCCACCGAGGGTGTGCCGATGCTGGACGAGCATTTGGCCGGCTCGCCGCAATTCCCAGGGTTTGTCCCCCACCGAGACCCTGTGTGGGCCGCTGGTGGTGACTGTGCTTCAGGCAGCATGGTGTGGCCATGTGTGTCACATCCCCCCTTGTCATCCCACCAGACGGAGGGCTGCATCATGGCTATCGTCCTGTCACACTTGGATGGTGCTTCTTCGCCTCAGAGTTTGACAGTGACTTGCCTTAGTGACAATTACCACCAGAACCAGCTTTCTTATCCACCTGGTTCAAAAGGTCCGTGTGCTGGAGATTGGCAGGCGTTTAATTTTGCCTCTTCCACTGCTGTCATGCTGTGCCATTTATTCCACTGCTCCGTTTATGTCTCTCTCCCGGCTCTTCTTTCGCTGTGGCGTGTTAACCATTCGCTCCTTTTCACGTCATGATACTTCCATGCATGTAGCCGTCCCTGAGCTGATAGCAGCCACCTCCAGTCCCTGTTTGCGGGGCCTCTTGCCACCATATCGCACCTCTATTCACCAGGAGAGCGGGAGAGAAAGAAAGCCACTCTGTAAGCATCCGCGGTCCCTCCCTTTACTCCCTGTGTTTTGCTCCTTCTTCCCCTTATTTCCACTGGGAGGAACACTGACCTCATTTGTGAGGACAATAACCCCCTTGACTTTGGGGATTAAGACATGAAACCTTTGTGGATTAATTAGGTTCAGAGCTGAATTCATTTTGTCGCCATGGAAGGCAAAGAGAGAACGAGGAAAGAGGAGGATATGGGCTGTAGGCTCCATTATGAATTTGCTGTTTGCCCAGATAGATATATTAAAAACAAATGTTGGGGCTGATCACATTTAAATCCTCCAACAGAATGGAACTGCATTTGTTCGCTGGGCTAAGCATTAGCACTGGGAAGAAACAGTAACACAAACTGTCAAATCACAGCAAGCATTATAGAGTCTTATACATCAGTGCTGACTTCAAACCAGGATTTTGCGAGCGTGGAGACAATGTTAGCCCGCTGAGCTTAACTCTTTGGCAAGGTTACACATGCAAATATGGTTTGCCGGACTATCTTCAATCCGCAATAGGCTGGAGCCTGAATCTGTGCATTCACGCCTCTAGATCTACTCTTAAGCTTGTCACACATAATGTAGCAAGTAGCAGTCCTGACAATGCCGCAGGAATCACATTATCTCAGTTGTCTTGGTAACAAAGCAAAGTGTTTGTTTTCCAAGATGCGGTGCAATCGCAATTTAGACGGTTTACACCTATTGTGCTTTTTTTTTTTTTTCAGTCAAGAGCATATGTTGTTTGAATGTATCTTTAGCTTGCAAAAGAGGCTGTTAGTTAGATGTTTTGTTTACAAAATAACAAAGGTGTTTTTTTCACCAAAGGCACAACAGAAGATGTGTTAATGCATGTTTCATGTCATCTTTTTGCTCGCTGTAAATAAAAGCGACTGTTGTCTTATTAGAGTAACACCTTCTGAATGCGACAGCCCCAGGTATAGCTCCCTTATGGACCAAGTGTTGAACATGTGCTTGATGAGATGCCTTCCTCACTTTCATTTACAGCTCTTCTAATGAAGCTGCGTCTCGTCATGTCTGCCGACTCCCCTTATATTTTTTTATCTGCCCTCAAGTTAACATCGCCCGACGGCCCACACAGTGAGCATATGTTTATGTTGATGATAAGGTTGTTATGGCAAGTGAATGTCTCTCTTATCCTCTCAGCGTTGGCTTGTGAAGCATAAACCTCGATGTGAGGATCTTAGACGGAGTCGTTCCCAGACCGAGATTAGGCCTTGGATTCCTGCACAAAATACACAAGGAGATTCTAGATCTTCCTAAATCAGAAGGCACTTAAAGAGTAGAGGGGTTTACAAGAGCGCACACTTTGTTGAAGGGCATTCAAAGGTTGTGTCTAGAGTGGAACTCTGGATTTGCACTGGTTGTTTATTTGTGCACACTGTACAATCTAATTATGTTTTAAAATGAAACAGTGCTGTATTTAGGTAGGGTTAGGGTTAGCGACAAAAATCACTCGGTTAGGGTTAGAGAAAGATCATGGTTTGGGTTAAAATGATCAGTGTTGTGAGATCTTTTGCATGACTCTGGGGTTCCCTTCTCACTACACACTAACTGACCATATACAGTGTATTAGGGATTGCACACTCGCTTGGGGCAATTAAAATGCCACGCTATTAAATTTAGTGATTCATTTGCTCGACCGGGCAAGTGGCAAAAAAGAATTTAACTATTTCAATAACTATTGATTGGTTAAAGTAACTTTTCATGCACAAATGGCAGAGAACGCTGTTTTCAGCCTCTCAAATATGGAGATTTCCCACTTTTCTCAGTTCTTTATCATTGCAAACTAAATATTTTTGGTTATGGACTGAGAAAATGAAATATTTAAAGACATCCCCCAGGACATTTTTCACTATCTTTTGGCAGTTTATGGATGTTGAACCCCTGGATTAAACATGAGAGTTAACCACTAATAAATAAAACTCTTTGTACAGAGGCAAGTAAAAGTTGACTTTGGGCAAGTGGATTTCTGACCCACTTGCCCAACCGGGCAAGTGAAACATTAACGTTAATTCCTGTATATTATGTTGAGAACATTAGGTATCCATTGAAATAAACCAGTGCTGAGCAGTATCAAAATTTCTTCAGTCAAATGAAACCCGTAGTCAATCGTTTTGGTACCCAGACTGAGAAAGAAATGACAATTTGTATGGTAAAGAATAAGGAGAAACTTTGAAAAAAGTTATTGGTATCGGTATCACTGGTATTAATACTGGTATTGTAATTTTTTTAAATGATACGTAGCAAAATGCAAACAACAAACTCACACTTTTTTGCCCCTTTAAATGCACTATCCAAGGACACAAATGTTCTCTAGTTAAGACTTTCCAGAGACTTCAGCGCAGCCACATTTCGAGGTACCATCTTTTAACCCCTGGGCCGCCATCCAGCTGCAAGTTAGCTTCCTCCTTCCCTCCTGAGGACACAGGTTTATCCTGGGCTTTTCACAGACAGAGTCTCACATTCCTCCCCAGTGGTCCCCCCTCGTTCCTCCCATCCTCCGCCTTAAGACATGGAGCTAAGTCGAGGCTAAGCCACAAGTCACCCTCATGGGGGGACGGATCGGCCAAATGCCACCTCTCCTGGCAGGCCTCGCAGGTAGGGTGTAATCGTGCCGGCGCAGTCCTCTCAGGACCAGAATCAGGTATTTCCTATTAGACACAGAGATGAGGAGTGGATTTTCGCAAGGAGGATGGGAAAAGCTGTTTTGGTCAATCCTCCCTCCCTCTCAATACCTCGGTCCTTTTTCCGCTCATGCTCTCTCGCTCCTTTGTCCCTCCTCCCTCCATTGCCTCTTGATCCTTGAGCCCCCCCCCCCTCCCTCCCACTTCACATTTCTACCTGTTTTGCTGGTACTTGACAAGACGGGATTTTGTCTTCCCTGGCATCCCCTCTTTTCATCTTTTGGAGAGAAGGGCAAAAAGAGGATGAGGGATTGAAAGTTTGTGGAGGAAAGTTTTTGGAGGACGTTTCTGGATTATGTTCACAAGGCACAAGCTGCTCACAGTGTGAACATGGCACGTTGTCAATGAGATCTATTTCCATGACGATTATTTTTATACTCCAACAATCAGGGAGCCGACAGCACAGTACCACAGGAGGAAAAAAAAAAAGTCTTTCTTCCAATTCGATACACCCTCTGTAACATTTTAGCTGTAAATACTAACAAAGCCATGAGGGAGAAGATAATGACAAGATATCAACCTTCTTCTGGCGTCACAAATTCCCATTCTAGTTTAACTAAGTGTCCTGTTGAGTTGTCAAGTGTAAGTGCACCGAACCTCAGGCTGCGTGCGTCTTCTGATCGGATGCTCTCCACTGCTCAGTGTTGCGGTAAATGCAACATCTGATGGCTTTCTGAAATCCAGCGTGTTGGACAGGTGAGATGCTGCAGCGAGCGTCACTTTTGAGATGCGAGTTAGCACCATGTCACCCATCCCCATCTGTAAGCTTTCAAAGATTGCATGTTTGGTGTGTGTGTGTGTGTGTGTGTGTGTGTATGTGTGTGTGCGCATGTTTCACCGAGTCTGAAGTAATTCAAACTGGTTTTATAAACTGTGCGTCCAAGAATTGTAATGGAAACTCTTGTAAA
>JAJHUR010072573.1:0-56517 GCA_027495735.1 Lutjanus campechanus | reverse complement strand
ATAACTGAAACACATTAACATAAGTCACTACAGAAAATAAATATTGGATTAAACAAGTTAATTATTTGGTGTCTGTTTCCTTGACAAGTTTATTTCAAAAATATAAAACATCTGTTTTTACAGTTATACACTAACATTTGTGTCACAGGCACAGGATTATCTAATATGATTCATTTTAAAGGCATATTTGCATTTTATTTGGATGCTGTTACATGAAGTTGATATGTAGTTTTGTCTTTTTACATTGTTTAATATCATCTGTCCTGTTCTGTCCAGATGAAGGACAGACGGTTTTCACAGGGGGAGATGATCTGACTGCAAAAACACATAAGGGTGTACATCTGTAAATATAAACAAAAAAGGTTCACACAGTTGTTTTTCTCCAAAACTTAACCAAATATCATGGCCTTGAGTTGGTGAACATTAAATAAACCCTAAAGCTGAATAAACAATTGCTGCAAGTTTATTACACTAAACTAAAACTAAACTAAAAACTACAACACTACAACCATGTGTGAAAAAAATATTTAGTTATCTGGAATAAAAATTAAACTTAGACTTTAGAAGAAAAGACGAAGGGTAAATGAAATAATATTGTTTACTTAAAAAATTAAATAAACTAAAATAAAAATATACAGGGAACGTCTTTAGTTTTAGTCTTTGTCCATTTGGACAACTCTGTCAACACAACAAGAATGAGGACACATTGGGAAATATTAAGACTGAATGTCTACATGACTGTGAATCACTGATGTGTGTTGTGTTTGTGCTGTCATACCTATTCTGAAATTCATAATTCTTGCCCCTGACAAATACTGCACCTACAAGAAGAATTTAAAAGTTGCTAGCTCACACTACTGTCCCTCAGTTGTTGTCCAATGAATGAGTACTCTGTATTTCTGCATGCGGAGGAGAAGGAGCCTGGACTTTTTAAAAGTAAGATATTTTGCACAAAATTTACACTTCACGGTCACCCAGAGAGCGTTCTGTTAGAAAACTGTGACCTAACATAAATTTACTATTGATATAGATGGAAACAGCATGTTTAGAAACAAGGCTGTTTGAATAGTTAGCACTTTTTTCACTATTAATCTATTCTGCATTTATGTTTTACAAACACGCTGAGTGTTTGAGGGCATTTAAGGGTGTTCAGGCTGGCACAGAACCAGTGAAGAATCTGGAAATCCCAACCTGAAGCCTGGATAGAGTGGCTCAGAGAATTCAGTATGGAACGTGTGCAGGTGAGTCATGGCGTTTGGTGATACAGCGTAGAACGACAGAGTGCCAGCTGACCAGTCTAAGAACACGCCAACCCTTTTGGAGTTGAAGTAGGGGACAGATAAGGCTGCATCATTCTTATTGTACCAGGCGGTGTATTTGCCGTGACAGTAGCGAAGACTCCAGGACTGATCATTGTAGCCAAGGACAGAATCATTACCCATTGCCTTCCTGCTGATTCCTTTATAGGCCACTCCTACACCTGTCCATTCCTCAGTCCACTCTGCTTCCCAGTAGCAACGAGTAGACAGAGGTTCTTTACAAAGCACTTGTCCCCAGTCTGTAAATCTCTCTGGGCTGTCAGGATATGGCTGAGCTGTTTCCATCCGTGTCATTTTTTTGTTGTCTTCAGAGAAAGACAGATGTGAATGGGCGGTGTTCACATCCATAGTAAGATCACATGCATCTGATGAAACACAAACAAGAAATAACATTAAAAATATAATGATTTGTTGTTGAAAATTGGTGAATAAACTCTCAACCTCATTTCAAAGGTAGATAAACTGAGTTTACTCCTCACTATGCCCCTGAACTAAATAATGCTGAAATTTATTGACAAGATGAAAATATACTAAGATGTGAGGTCTGTATTATGTTATCAGCTGACTAGCTTGCCCCTATGGACTTAAAAACATAAAATAAATTTTATCTCATACTGTCTGTGTGCGTTATTTAGTTGAGTTTGTCAAATTTTCCAAGCTTTAGATATAAAATTAGCCTACACTTTGCCTTCTATTGCAATTTGTGTGTGTTTGTATTCAGAGCATAGGCTAAAATGGCCACGGAGCTCACCCATGAGCTCACTGAAGCGTGCATTGCTACATCCTGCAAAACCACACCCATCTGGGTGAAATATAAGTTTTTAGGGAGTCCGGTGCCTACGCCTGGGAGACTGTTCCTAGATTCTGAACAGTATTTACTTGGAGTTTTTCACAACACAATAACCAAACATAGTTATCATGACAATTAAAATTGAAACGATAATAATACTCCTCAGGAAATTATCATGAAACCAATTGTTTCATCCCAAATTATCATAAATATTTTCCATGACATTTTCAGTTTTGATCATATGCAATATTCAAGCTAGATACTCAAACATTTAATGATGAACAGTTCAACAGTTTGATTTATTAAAAAAAAATAAAGAAAAACTTACACTTCTTCAGAGATGATTTTAAGTAGCACTCTGCATTGCCATTCAAACTAGAAAAAAGCAAAGAGTTTGAAATGTAAGAAGGCTGATAAATTAGTTTACAGGACAAAATAAAACTACTTTTGACATTTAACTCGAGGTTATACCTGACAGTGAGGTGTTCAATGTCCTTCTGTAAAGAGGACAGCAGCTCCATCCCCACTTGCCCTGGATGGTTGTAACTCAGGTCCAGTTCTTTCAGGTGGGTGGGGTTGCACCTCAGAGCTTTAGCCAAAAAGCCACAGCCAACCTCTGTGATTCCACAGAACTGCAACCTGAAAGAAGGAAGGAAAACACCAGTAATTCACAGAATCCAAAAACAAAATCCTGTTCACCAAAATAGATTAGGACTGGCCATTTGTTCATTTTATTTCAGTGTTTGTGAATTGATAAAGGGTGCCAGCAATATTTTACAACCTTAATTTTTCCAGCTGACATGTTGGACTTGCCAGTCCAACAGACAGTAATTCTACTCCCGAGTCTTGCAGATCATTATCACTCAGGTCCAGCTCTTTCAGATGTGAATTGCTCAGAACTGCCCCAAGCGCTTCACAGCATTTCTCTGTGAGGTTGCATTCTTTGAGCCTTCAAAAAAAACATATATTAGCATATTTTGCGTAACATGTAATTTTGAGACATAAAGGAATGAGACAGGTAGCCACAGAATGAGTGAATACCACAGGAAATTGCCAGAGCAGCCAAGCAGAAGCAGGAAAGGTGGTCTTGCATTTGAAAAACACTAGTTCTGACAATAAAAGCCAATCATCTTAACCATGGTCCCATTATGTTTATGTGCACCAAACTTTTACAAAACATCCTGAAAACAATGTATTGATATTTCAAGAAGCTACCATACTTGCAAACCGTCCCAGTTTCCCAGGAGACTCTCCTTTTCATTGCCCCCTCAGTTTTTCCTCCTGAGATCACAATTCTCCTGCATTTCTCCAGATTTTTGACAAATTTTGACACTTTTTTCCCATTTTCATTATCATAACCTCTTTCTGACACTGTAAAGTTTGTATAAGCCCTACAGCTCTACTTGACCAATTCTACTGCTTAAATCTGGACAACAGCAGAGCTGGAAAGCAGAATTCCTGTTTCTTAAGTAAAGTTTTAAGGGGGGGTCAATTGTGTCAACTGTCTTTTAGGGGCCAAAAATAAATGAATGAAAGAAAACTGATGAATGATGGCAGAGATTTACACAACATCACACCAGAGGGAAAAATGATCAAAGTAAAATCGAGTATTTACTTTATTTACGCCAAGATGCAAGAAACAAAGTCTCTGACACATCAATTTTTCTTTCTTTTTTTGGTCGAAAATTTTTGTGGATGCTATTTATATCACCTTTCGAATAATCTGGCATCACTGGGCCTCATGCATGAATCGTTCGTATGCACAGATTTGGTCTAAAGTTGTTCATTTGAACAATTTAAGAACTTCTGTGGCATTCATCAATACTTCCATACTTCCTGTTCTTAGGAACAAAATTGAAAAGTGAAGACTACACATAAGCCAATACACACAAAAGCCAACTCACGTTTTGTGCTGTGAAATAATAATTATGAAAAAAACTGTACGTTTACACCTAAAAATGATTAAGTTATCAAGGCAGTTTCTTCAAAACCTGTGTGCCATTCTAGAGCCTCCATGTCGACAAATCATTCTAATCCACCTGTTCTGCAAGTGGTCACCACTGTTGGTTTCCTGGCATTCCAAACAGAGTTTGATGATATGTCAGATGCATTCTAGTCTACTGTTTAACAACCTGGCTACACCTGCACCACAAACATGACAGAGAAACCTCTCTAATGATGCTCCAATCCGCTCCATGTCTATTAAAGATAGTTTCCTGTTTTTGCTGGCCTTCAGTGTAATTTCCTTTCCTTTATTTTCTTAATTTGAGTAATTTGAGTTTAATGTCACCTGTAAGATGTCAGTGGTGTTGTTGCTTTGTGGTTTGCACACGGCATGTAACTCTGCTGCCATGTATGACTTTACTGGGGCATTTCTATATGCTAACTGCAAACATCCTGGCACGCATATCCAATTTAAGATCAAATACGATTCAACAACATACTCAGGTGGATAAGAAAAGAGATGGCTCTCAGTGCACACTTAAGGAATCCTACATAGGATTTTCCTATTTTCCTCCTACTGCTTTTGTTTTAAACAAATATAAGAGAAAATAAGGAAACATTCATGCATGAGGCCCAATGTTGTTTAAAAACAACTACAGTGCAGTAGTTTAAAAAGTTGAATGATTTTACATTGTATATAATGATTATGATGGTGCAGAGGGTAATGTTTCTTTACTCACAAGGCCACTTTGGAGTCTTTGATCACTGGGAACAGCCTCCGAAGACCCTCCTCTGATCTTGAATATTTCCTCAGATCAAACTCATCCAACTCTTCCAATGAGGTCAACAACACAAAGACCAGAGCAGACCACTGCGAAGGAGACAGTTTGATCTCTGGCAAACTACCTGAGCTCAGGTAGTTTTGGACTTCCTCCAAAAGATACTGATCATTCAGCTCACTGAGGCAGTGGAAGAGATTGATGCATCTTTCTGGGGAGGGATTTTCTCTGATCTTCTCCCTGATGTACTCAACAATTCCCTCGTTTCTTGGTGCGCTGCTCCCCATCTTGGTCAGAACACTCTTCAACAAAGCCTGGTTGGATGTCTGTGAGAGGCCAAGGAGGAAGCGCAGAAAGAGATCCAAGTGTCCATTCTCACTCTGCAAGGCCATATCCACTGCACTCTTGAGAGGGTTGGTTACTTCACTGGGAGCCTCCTCAACAGTGGTGTCTTCTGTGGGTTCCAGCAAGTTCTGGTTGAAGCAGGTGAATGCATGGAAAACATAACTTGCGGCAAAAAACTCCTGTATGCTGAGATGCACAAAGCAATAGACCCTCTCCAGATGAAGTCCAAAATCATTCTCTGTGATCTGTGTGAAGATTCCTGAATATACTGCAGCATCGGTAATGTTGATATTGTACTCTTTCAGTTCACGCTCATAGAAGATCATGTTGCCTTTCAGCAGGTGCTCAAATGCCAGTTTTCCAAGCTTCAAGATCATCTCTTCGTCCATTCTGACCGGGGACTGTGGTGAATACTTCTGAGTTCTGGTCAGTGAGTTGTACACCAGGAAATGTGTGTACATCTGTGTCAGAGTCTTCGGCATTTCTCTGCTGCTCCCATCCTCGTCCATCTTCTGTCTTCCCCTTTCTTCTAAAATCCTCTGCAAAACAGTGGCAGATATCCAGCTGAAGACTGGTATGTGACACATGATATAGAGGCTCCTGATTGACTTAACATGTGAGACGACTCCACTGGCCATCTTTTGATCGGAGATTTTTTTCCTGAAGTACTCTTCCTTCTGTGGGTTGTTGAACCCACGTATCTCTGTCACACGGTTGACAAGATCAACTGGAATCCGATTTGCAGCTGCAGGCCTGGAGGTCATCCAGATGTGTGCGGAGGGCAGCAGGTTCCCCTTGATCAGAGTTGTCAGCAGTACGTCCACTGAAGCTGGCTCTAAGACGCTTCGGCAGGGCTCATTGCGGTCAAAGTCCAGGGGAAGTCGGCACTCATCTAACCCATCAAATATCAGCACAAGCTTGTATTTGCCAAAATTTGAAATTCCCGATTCCTTCGCCTCTGCAAGGAAATGATGCAGAAGCTGTGTCAGTGTGTAGCGTGCCTCCATCAGATTCAGCTCTCGAAACGGAAGATTAATTAGGAGTTGGATATCCTGGTTCACTCTTCCCTCTGCCCATTCCAGGTTAAACTTCTGTACAGAGATAGTTTTCCCAATGCCAGCAATGCCTTTAGTCAGCACGGTTCTGATGAATATGTCCTGTCCGAGTAAGGGTTTGAAGATGTCTTCACATTTGATTGGCTTATCTTCTGTTGCTTGTCTCCTGGTTGCAGCCTCAATCTGCCAAACCTCATGTTCATTATTAACACCTCCGCTGACTCCCTCGGTGATGTAGAGTTCAGTGTACACCTTGCTGAGAAGTGTCTGGCTCCCATGCTGTGTTACTCCTTCATAAATGTATTCAAACTTTTTCAATTTTTGTCTGAGTTTGCGCTGGCAGACATCAAGCTCACCATAAATTTCTAGTTGGACAAAAACAAGAATACAAGTATAGAACATTAATTTGAGTGCTACAACCTTAACCCTCTAGACCCCATAACGCCCATTCTATATTATATTATAGCACCCAGGAACACCTGTCATTTTAAAATCATCTCCGGTGTATTAAATATGGAAAGAAAAGTCCTGAGCTTTGTGTTGTAAAAACACCACTGTGGAAAACTGCAAAGTCATTTTGAGGTTTTTGTTCAAAATTGCATCACATAACTGCCATCAGTAAACAGAGGACGACTCTCACTTCCTGAGATGGAGGCTGTTTTCTGGGGTGAAGTGCAACCAAGAGTCGTTTAGGACAACAGAACAGGTTGTGACTTTTCCCACATATAAATTAGCCGATTTTTCCCATATTAGTTCCCAGAAACACTACCAGCTGCCACATTACTGTTGTTTGTTCTTATAACAGAGCTGTATGGGGTAACATGTGGGACATTTCTCTTTTATTTTAAAAGCCCAGTGTTATCCAGTGAAGGATCTATTGTTGTCAGACTCTGAATGTTGACTCAGGAAGCAAACAGAGATAAATGCCGTTAATTATTTTCATTGTAAAAATTAATCTAATGTTACTTTTTTCATAGGCAGACTGAGATTCATTCCATTGCAGAAATTTACAGCAGCTTTAGTGCTACTTGTCATTTTGTCTGGTGTTTTTAGAAATATGTTTAATCAAACTTGGTCTAAAATTCCACAGTTGCCTCATATTCGGGGAAATTCTGTTTCTTTTCAATTATCTCTTTTTGAGATAGAGAGTTTGTTTGGGTTGAGTACAGAATTTAAAAAAAAAACATATCACAACGACACATACAGTATTACAAGCTTGTTCCTACTCTTGGTACTTACGTCTCTCCAGTTTGTTAGCAAGCTCTCTTTGGCCCATTTCCTTTAAGACATGCAGTGTAATCTTCAGAGCTCCCTCGCTGACACTGTCGTCTTGCTTTTTATCTTCAGTAGTCAAACAGTCTTCATTTTGCGACAGGCGTGGAAAGAGCATCCTTTCATACCTTTTCAGCTCACTCAGTAAAATGTTCTTGGCATGTTCTTCTACCAACTGCAACAGATAAAGTAGAATTACATAAAAGGGAAGATGCCATATATGCATATTTTAGGCATTATGGTTTCAGTACAGCCATTAGAGACATAACTTGCCTTAAATAAGTCATTTCCATCTATCTCTGTTGATTCTGGACAGTCACACTGGTCTCTGGAGAGTAATATTGAGAATAATGTTATTACTAATTAAGATTAATCTAGTCAGCTGGAATTCAGACATTTTTAACAGAATATGAATCACTAAAAATTACAATTTTTATTTTTCTGGTTCAGATGCTGTGTTATTAAACATTTGCACAGTGTTTTGTCATGCAAATAAAAATAACAGAATATGAACTACAATTCTACTCTGTTCCACCAGACTTTTAGACCTGTTAATGAAAAGAATGATAAAGAAAAGCACAATTTCCCTGATTGAACACATTTGCCAAATTTTCCTTACAGCAGTGTGCAGTCCAGGAGGACAGGAATACAGGCATTACGTTTAAAGTTATTATTTAGTGTTGCAGGGGAAATTCATTAGGATACTTCATCGGGACCACAGTTCTGAACTACTGGACTGATCAGTCCCCAGAGCCACGTCACTACCATGACTGACAACACAGAACAGATTATATTTACCTATCAGAATCTTCCATGGTAAAGTCATGACGAGTCTTCATGGAGGTGTCACTTTCCATTGACACACAGGACAAGACAGGCAAGTTTGCTGTCTCAAAATTAACTGAACTGCAAAGAAAAAGATAAAATAAAAAATAAAAGCACTTGACAATAAAATTACAGCACAAGAGTCTGGGGGTTAAGAGGCTTTGTCAAGGGCACCTCAGTGTTGGTGATGAGTGCTGTTCTTTCACTTTCACCACCTCTCGCTTCTCTGACCTTAATGTCACCACTGCCAAGTCATATTAGGATCGATTCTCTCAGAACCATACAGCAGGTTTCCGTGTTACAGTTTTTTCTCAAATGCATACACCCAAAAACTGGAACTATGCACACGTCTTAAAAACTCAAAGCATGTGTATCAACAACAAGACTCCAAGACTGCTAAACTCTAGACAAAATTCCTTTGTTTTCACTCAAGTAGAAATTACGTAAGATCCATTTAAGCACAAATCACATCATTTTTCACACTTTGTTCACCTGGGAAACACTGGACTTCAAAATACCACACCCTTATTACCAGTTGGTCTCACTAGCATCTCACTAAAAAACTTCAAAATCACCTGTTCTTCATGGAACAGTATGAAGAACCGAGAGGAAGAGGAAAAGTGAGAGCAGGAGAAGGAAGACACAGACGAACTAATAGTTCTAATGAAATCCACAACTTTGGTTGATCATGAACTCAATCAAAGCCTAAAAATGGTCAGAACTAGATCATTACAACCTGAGAAAGACAATCTCAACATCTTCTTACTATATGGCTTGTCATTTTATTTATCAGTGCAATTACATTTTGCAATTTTGCCAAAATATGGAACATTTGTGTCTAAGAGCTCAATGGAAATGCACAAATGTGCCTCCTATCCTATGACTGTGTCAATGCAATATTGATATGACATATTCACAGTATGTGTATTGTTGTACAATACAGCTTGACCATACTGTATGTAACAAACATTGCAACCCATTTTAGGACAAAAACTAGACTTAAAAAAGGAGAAAGGGGAAACAATTTCTACACAGTTTTATACATTTTAATATTAGAATGTGTAACATGGACTCATGAAGCCAAATCAAACACTACCATCAAAACAGTATTTTGATGCCTGAGATTTAAAATTAGCCCATCAGTGATTAAATTAATGCTCTGAGACATTTTCATATAATTGCTGTGTGTAGTGTTTTGGTGAAAAGAGAGAGAGAAGCGAGAACATGGTTTTTAGTGTGGCATTTCTTTTTGCAAGAGATTTGTGGAGTTTTGACAAAGTGTGTAACTCTTTTCAGTTTTGTGTTTAGAGTTTTCTAGTTTCAGTACAGGGAACAGGTTTAAACAATTGCAAAAAAACAGTAAAATTTCAGATTCCCCCTGAAACGAGCCTGTGTTTACATTTACCCTGGCAAAGTTAAAGTGAATAGTACATCAGCCAGCTAAAAAGGAGCAGGAGGAGATTTTTATTCAGTTAATTTTTATTTTTGATGTTATATTTTGTGATTATTACAGTGGAAACATGTCTGCTTTTGTCTACAGGGGGCTCCAAATTCAACAAAATATAGAAAATCCTTGTAGTAGCTTTAAAACAACACTGTTACCATAAAGTGAAGTCACTTCATAGAGAACATAAAAACATCCAATGCTGACTGACATACAGGCACATAGGTAAATAAAACTTAAAACTGTACCTCTCTGCAGCTTCCTTGGTGAAGTCATGGCGAACATTCATGGAGGCGTCACTTTTCATGGACACGCAGGATGGGGTGGGGAAGTTTGATTTCTCACAATTATCTAAGCTGATAAAACAGACAGAATAAGTCAAAAACAGTACATTTTACTCTCATTTCACAATAGGTGCCTGTATCAAATATTTCACTTTGAATCAAAGTCGAAATAGTTTTGAGACTCAATGTAGACTTAATGTACCTGTCAGGTGCTTCTTTGGTGAAGTCATGACGAACATTCAAGGAGGCGTCACTTCTCAAAGACAAACAGGATGTGGCCGGTAACTGTGACCTGACAGTTTTCTTTTCATTCTCTTCAGCAGAAGCCATTTGCCACCTGTATTATTACCTTTGTTTAAACAGGGAGTGGCATGCTGTCAACTGACTGTGCTGTCCAGTAAATTCACACCCTGAGAAACAACATCTACCTGTAAGATTCAGATTTCATCCAAACATGTATTTTAATACAGAACATTTCACATTTAGAGACAGTAAACTCAGTAAACAGGTTGTCATAACAGAGCTGTCGGTGGTCACATGAGCTCAACGCGTCATAATAGTTTCACTTTCTTTTCATTTTGTTTTAAATTCTCACTAATATGAAACATATAATGTCGTTTTCATGACGTTTAAGTAATTTGCCTCCTTGTTGGCAGGTGCTTGGATTTAAGTGATATTCAAAAGAAGATGCATGTCATCCCACCACCTACTGTTAACCACAACTACATAACTACGCAGCAAAAAAAAGGAAAGACAAGTATCAACAACTCAGCTCTGTTACCACGGAGCCTTGGAAAACAACCGCACTTAGGATCAGGGCTTGATTTACACAGCAAACTAATCAAGACATCATTTGTTTCATTTATGAATTTATCCAAAAGCATAAAACGCGTCTTACCTGCTGAGTCTTCCCTGAGGCAGCCAAGTAGTGTGTTGTTTACCTTGATTAAAAGGCGTGGCTTTGAGGTCTCATCATGTTCAAATAGGCTGATGGTTTGGTAGATAAGGACTTAAAGAGACAAACCAAAAATGCATTTTTCCTTTTACCCGTAGCGCCATTAATCCAACTAGACTGTTTTAGAGCCTGTTGCCGAATTTTGGAGGTAACAGCCGTGAATATATCTGACTTCTCTTGATTACACAGAAACCACGTCCTCTGACTGAGCACAACAGCAGTTCCAAAGCCAAGTGGAAGAGTAGGTGCGTTCGAGATGAACTGCGCCACACCTGGCGAGTAGACGAGATCGGGCGGCTGCAGCACGAGGTGGAGACAAAAAGCTGCAGTCAAGTCGGACAGTTTCCAGCAGACTTGAGAGAACATACAGGAAGAGACATTGACATCTTGTTAGATCACATGTAGGTTACCTGTAGTTTGCAGACCACGTTCATATAAAGTGTGTCCTCGATCGCTGATTAAAGTTAAAATAAAAGTGATCCCACTTCTGTTGCATGGAACATCTGTTCTTTTATCTGTCTTGTAAAGCACTTTGTAACTGTTCGTTTGATAAATCATGTATATAACCTTTATTATTATTATTATTATTATTATTATTATCAGACAAAATATCTGCTTGTTGACAGATTAAAACTTCATCGCACAACATAAGACTAATATATCAAGCGTAAAATATTACGATTACACAAATAATTAGTATTTTATACAACATGTGGTGCTTGTTGTCAAAATTAAGAGCCAATTGGAACCTGTCAGCAGCATTGTCCTGAGCTGAAACATGATTTCAAAACTGAAGCAGCTGTTGATCAGTTGCGGCCCCCAGTGGTCAGTTAAGAAGAGTGAGGCCACCAAAATCTAATGAATTAATTTATTGAGTCCAAATGACAAACTTAATTCCCTCAAGGCATTCTTGAGTTGAGGGATAAACAAGAATGGGATGACTTGGAAAACAATGCCTGTGGCAATGGCTGTCGCCGGTGTAGATCCATTAAAAAAAGTAATTTCAAGGCTTTTTGAGAATTCTGGATCAAAGGTTTTTCAGCATACAGTCATGAATGTGCACAAAAATAACAGGCTGATCGGCCCAGTGGCATCTGAGATTAGCTGCACACAAGCTGCAGGTCCGTTGATCAGGTGCACACATACACACACAGAAGCAATCGCATGATGCAACTGACATTTCATTTTATTTGTTTTCAAACAAGAAATCACAAAATGTACAATGTGTAGCCAATCATGCTGAATTACAAGCAGTCCTGTTTCATCCAACACACTGCAGGGGAATGCAGGGACTGTTAAAATGTTCAAACAAAATAAAAACCAGACCATTCACCATCTTAACGAAGCACCACTCAACCCAAAGTTGACGTTTTAGCCTGCACACTAAATTCTTTAACATGCATAACAGGATGTTTCCCAATGATGAGAGCTTCTGGAGAAAATCCATTTCTACACAGTAAGAAGGACTAAAATGATGGGTGATCACCTACAGTTAAACAAATAACGTAAAAATTTACAAATCTGAGGTTACAAAAACTAATTCCTCTCGGCACACCTATGTTGACTTCACAAAGGCCATTTTGTAGTTGTGTTTCCGGTCGTCGTTACTGTCGTCTGAGCTGTTCTCGGCCTCGTCTGAGGTCTGTTCCTTTGTAGGATTGCTGCCCTTGTCCTCAGTGTCCGTGACTTCTTTTTCACTGCTGGACTTCTCTGGCTTAGCTGCTTCTGTCTGACTGTCCACTGGTGGGGAGGGAAATGAGTCTGGCTCTGGTTCAGGCTGTGAGAGAACATGAAGATGTTTTTTTTTTTGAAGATGAAGATTTTTTGTTTTGTTTTTTTACTTCCGTCTGTCTGACAACAAGATATCTTGAAAGCCAGAGCGTAGACAGCCTAATTTTCAGCCTAGTGGACAAACTATTACATTTTGGACATGATACTGATGGATTTGACCATTATCATTTCCTTGAGGACTGACTATGAAATTAAAGGAGAGACTAATATCATGACAGTTTGTGAAATTGTTCAGAGTTGGCAGACGTTTGCCTTTTTGTTTGAGTTTTACTTGCAAAAGAAACAATGACAGTGTATCCGTGCTTTCAGACAGCCACACCCTGTTCTGCACACACTGTTCGACACATTAAAGACACAAAAGTCAAAGACAGTGTTGTGAACTGAAACATTTTACAGGTGAGATACAATTGGGGAGCAAACTTGGGAGCGGCACAGAAGGCTTGATGTAATACTTCTGCTACGTCCATCATCGCCGCAACCATCTTTTCCCGTATGAACACTCTCAACCTCTCTGGTCATCTAGAAGTGTTCTGCTACCATGAAGAGGAATAAAGAAACAAAAAATAACTGTGCCCCAACTTTGACTGTTGCTTATTCTACACAACATCACTGTCCACCTTGTGGTTACATCCTGAACTACCTCCTAGTTTTATCTTGTAATTTTTTAATAGTTTCTATCAGTTTGAGTTTTCGTCTTTGTAAATGAAATATGCTGCACGGAATTCCAATCAGTGATTACTAGTTATGTCATATAGTAACACCTACAATATGCAGTGTCTAGTAAATAGTAATGAGACATATTTTATCATACAGAAAATTAGTCAAATCTTTGAAGACTCAAAAAGACTGGATTGAATGAATAACTTCTCTTTGATGGGAATATTGGAAATCCAAGCATTTAAGATTCTGCTGTATACAGTTATTTTTAATAGAATGTTAGTTGAGCAAATGTATGAAGGTTGAACACAAAACTGCTGATAGAGTTGAAGTGTGCACAGGTAGGAGGTATACAAAGTAAACAAAAACACTGATGAACACTGATGTAACAGGGTATAAATGTGTTAACCTCTTTCTGAACATATGTGTGTATATACATTAAAGGTCTGATTTTTATAGATTATTAAAAAATCTCTCCATCCCCTCCTCTGGCCCTGTATGACACCTCACCTCGCTGAAACCCAGGCCACAGTGTCTCCGGTTCCGGCCCGATAGCTTCCCATCCATGCCCTGCTGGTACTGCATCTCTAGCTGCTCGTTGATTTTTCTATCTTCCTGACCTGCAGAGGAGACAACAGTCACCGCAGGCACACCCAGCCAATACAGGCCTATCCATGCATGGATAGATCTGTGCGGCGGATGTGTAGTGGCGAAGCTGCGTTAATTGCATCGAGCATAACGATGAGGGGTAAGTGCCAAAGGGACAGTAGTTTGGACATGTCTCACATTAGCAGAACAAATACAACATTTTACAAAAGCTGAATCAAGAAGCTCACCACTGCGGAAGTGAGATGTTGACTTGTGGTCACCAATGACGAGGCGTCCAGTGTGTTCTTTCTGGAAAACAAAGAATACAATTTTATATCAATAGTTACAACTTCTCTGAAGGGTTGGAGTGACCGTGATAAGTAAAACAAAGCTTTCATGTTTTCTTTATCTTTTTATGCCATGCACTACAGGCCCACAATTAAGTGAACTGAAAGTAAAGTGATCTACAGTAGACCAAACTTACCTTGCCAGCACCCATCAAACGTAAAAACTTCTGCTTCCTCTCGTTGCTTCCCAGATCAGCTGATGCCCACTGGGTGGACCCGTCCTACCAAGGCAGAACATTGTTATCTCATTCGCTCAGCAAAAGTAGAATTCCCTTTAAAGCATAATGCTGATGTCATAAAATGATTTACACAATGGCTGTTTTTCAAAGCAGCAGAGGCTGTTTCTAACCAACAGGGCTGGCCGCCCCTTTAAAACCACAGGGACAATTAGAATGAAAGAAGAAGAAAAATAATTGTAAACATATTTATTAAGACATGCACTGTTTTTTTCCAGTCTTTTATTATTACTTGTTGGGAATTTAGTGGTCTGCTCTAAGTATCAAAGCAAAGTGACTTTATTTCAGACCCAGGGGGATCCATATCACAATTAAAAAAAAAACAAAACCCCACAACAATTAATCCCTTAATTGATTATTAAGTTAATCGCCAACTATTTTGATAATCGATTAACTGGTTTGAGTAATTTTGTAAGAAAAAAAGTAAAAACTATCTTATTTCAGCTTATTAAATGTGAATTTATTTTTTTTTTCTTTATTCCTCTGTGACAGTAAACTGAATATCTTTACATTGTGGGTAAAACAAGACATATAAGGACGCCACCTTGGGCTTTGGGAGACACTGATTGGAGTTTTTTTCCTTTTTTCTGACATTTTAAAATAAATAACTATTATAAATCAATTAATCAAGAAAATAATCAACCGATTAATCTACCATGATAATAATAAATGAAATAATCATTAGTTGCAGCCTTAATTTCATCTTTACAAAAGCATAACTATCCTCAATCCATTCATTGCTTGCACATAAAATTTGTAGTTAAAAAGTTTTAGTTTTAGTTTTTAATTAAGCAGGATAGTGGCTGCTGTCTTATATGTTACTTACTGTTATTTTTACACTAGTGATTCGTTGTTGTTTTTTCATTTGATTCTTGCTTTGTTAAGCACTGGGTTGCATCTTTGCATGAAAAGTGCAATAAAAAGTTAAGTTATTAATATTACATAGGATAAGATATTTTAAGACCGGGCACACTGCAAGTCTGAAACATATTGTTAATGTTAGAGGTTATTTATCTGAATTCTATCTATTTTCTATGAGAATATGACTTTAGTTGTAAATTAAAGGGAAGATAACGGTCTGATTTTGTGACCTCCAGTCATAAAGTCTTGCTAGGTAAGGAACTACCAGTCAACACATTGTCAGACGTGGTAACTGTAACCTCGTTTACGTGTATCACATTTGGTACATCAAAGTAAATTATGTGGCATATAAATGCAATTAAGTTTTAATTCAACTTTTAAAAAAGCGAGTAAACTTTGTCCGGACAGCAAACAAAAACGTGTTCAGTTTTCACGATAAGGCGAATGTTAGCAACCAGGCTAACACCGCGCTAATGTGTCATCCAAGTAATTTGTAGCGTTCATGGACAGAGTACGTTCAAATTCATTATTTCACTCACTTCACTTGGAGACGCGGGTCGTTTTGTCCCATGCCTGTCTTCTGAAGAACTCATTGCAAACGAAATCTTTAGTAAAATGTCAATGAAATCTCATGCCACCTAGCAAAGGCTAGCTTTGTCAACAACCCTCGGTGTCGCCACTTCCGGTTCCGTCTTCTTCTTCGTTTGTGTACAGTCAGTTTGTGTTGCACTCTCTGCAGCCCACCGCCGGTGGATTGTATTAAATCACCCATAAAACAATGGATGACCGGGAGGGAATATATAGAAATATATAGTGAAACAGAGTTATATGAATATGATACACAAACAAGAGTAGACATCCAACAATTTACTGATTATTAATGAACCATTAAATGAATCACCAAATATTTTGATAATCGGATAATTGCTTTGAATATTTTTTTTTAAAATGAAAGATATGCAAATACTTTTGTTTCAGCTTCTTAAATGTAAATATTTCTGGTTTCTCTGCTCCTCTATGATATGGTTTGAGAACCACTGGCCTAGGTGGAAATTTTAATCACCCCAAAATCAAATCTACATATTTGTCCACTCACCACTTTTGCTGTTTATCCTGATCATTTTTTATGTGAGTTTCAGAGTTTTTGAGACATCAGTCTGCCTTCTCTCCAATATAAAGGAGCAAGATAGCGCTCAGCTTGTGATGCTCTAAACGTCATGAAAATCCATTTGAAAAACTCAACAGCATCGTCTACTTCCAGAAACCATGATTATTCAAGGTAATAGATCTTGCTGTGTCATGCTGTTTTCTTTTTATGGAACAACACGTGCCTAGGAGTATCACCTTGCAGAAGGAAGTACATCTACTCATGGAGGAGAGGCTCACTGGTGACAGCGAAGGATGCCAACATTGATGATAACCCCTGAAGGTTAGTCTGTGGGTTGATGTTGAGTTTTTCAGGCCGAGTGCCATCTTCCATTGTATTTGCGAAAAGGCAGACGTCTCTGCAGCTCACACAAAAACAATCTAGATGGATAATTTCCCCTTTAAAACACAATGGCTATATATTTATATGATTGAACTAAAATAAGTTTTAACACTGTGGTTCTCAAATGGTGCGTCGAGTCACACTGTTGTGCCTTGGGGGAAGTCCAGGTGTAGGCTTTTGTAACAACCATATTGTAATATACAACTTTATATACGTTACACAATATCAGTACTTTTATGCACTTATTTCTAGGCTAAAAAAGAGTGAGTGCGACACATGAACGGCCCTGGTTGATTTCTTAGTTTTTCCCATCCGCGCTCCGATGGATCTGCCTCTGATTGGCTACTCGTTGTCTCCTTTAAGTTGATTAAACTATTTTGTATGGGTAGGAATGCAGGTGTGCCTTGAGATTTTGGGTGGCCCTTTGGTATGCCGTAGGCAGAACAGGTTTGAAAAACACTATTTTAACATAACCTCGACTGGTTACCCTGGTCTGGCAATATAAATTCTTGCAACGAAATGGTTTTGATTCATCAATTGAGGATCAGAATGTTAAAAAATCTAAATGATAGTAATCAATAGCCTTCACGATGCGACTTTCAGGATTGTATTTATTTTAAGATGATGCAGTAGCCTGGAAGTATAATTTCAATTTAGAACATAATTAAACTGAAGCTTACACGTGGATATTTTACTTTTCTATAGCCTATTCTCACTGAATTAAATTCAGCTCTTTATTTCCAAACGCCGTCACTTTGTGGGGTCATGGGCATGAACCGTGTAGTGTAAAATCCACCCTGTACCATATTGGACGACATGCATTAAAACCGCCAAAAGGTGGCGTAAGAGTAAACATAATAAAGAAACAGCCCAGAGGCGCTCACACCTCTGACAGGACGCTCAAAACTCTATTTGTGCAACACACAATCATCGAGTGATTACATTTAAAAGTTTGCATTTGTGCTTGTAGTCTGTTTTAATACGCTTAGCGCGTTTTTGCCGAATAAATCAAGCTGAACCAGAACTTTTTGCTTTGATATTTTTTAATAAAACTGTACTTTTGTATTGTGCACATTGAAGAATAACCAAAATTTCCACACTTAATATATCGGTTATGCTTTAGAGATGACGATGAGGACATTTTCGAAAAGGGATTTATTTGTAAGCATTTCATTCCCAATTAGACTGCAGACATGTTTTTCGATGATAAACAAGGACAAGAAAGATATTTTAGAATTAGACGTGCAAAATATTAGCACAGAGAAAACTTTTCATTAGTGTGCTTAAACTTTCCACAAACACGGCATTTTTATGAACATAAGGAGACATGTCCACGTTTTGTCTGGTTTTTAATTTGTGGTGATTTCTGACACATAGAAAACGTTTGTCAGAATAAATGTGGACACAGCAAATTAAAAGCAATCAAACAATAATTTGTTCAATTTGTCATCAGTGTTCACTCAGAGCAGGTGACGCGCGCGCACACACGCGCAATGGGTTACACACACGTGCAGAGAAAAGGCGACAGACATGAGCTGAAAAGTTAAATTAAGGTATAAGGGAGACAAAGGAAAAATAAAGTGTTTTATATTTTTATTAAACAATTGACACAAAGACAGTGAGACAGAGACACGGAGACAGATAAATACAGAGCGAGGGAGAGGGTGAGGGAGTGAGAGAGGGAGGGAGAGGAGGGGTTATCCTGCCTCTGCCTCTTTACCCGACACTGTCCCGCACTCTCACTTAACCTCCACACAGTGCCGGACGGGAAATAACTTCAACTTCTACTTTTTAAAAATAAAATTACTCCGAATGACCGCTCATCGGGCTCAGCAGCACCTCTGACAACGACTCCGAAGAGTTTTTATTTGACTTTGTGATCCTCGGAGGAGCGCAAACAGAGGAGTTACCAAAGTCCCCGACACGCTCCAGCGATGGTGACTTTACGCACGGGATTTGAAGCTGTTTGAACTGACTGTTCTTGTTTGGTCTCGACGCTGAAACTCTTCATCATCGCCCGCAACAACAGTCTTCAAAGTTTTGCCAGAAACACGCAGCGAATGACGCAGAAGTGAATCCAGGTAAGAGAAGTCGTATTGCATCAGTGTGGAGTCGACAGTGGACAGCACCGGGATCGGGACCCGGTGCGTCCTCCGGGCTGCTGCTTGTTTTGAAAAGTCGGTGCGCACTCCGCTTATCTCCGCTCTATAACAAACAGCGATGACAGCAGCAGATTCATGCAGCAGTGCCTTTAAACCTGCAAATGGACCGTGATTAGACTCGGTCGACATGATGTGACCTGTGAAACCTACTGCAATAACTTACAGAATACATTTTTCTTTTTTAAAAGTTCTGTATTACGGGGTTGTAGAAATAAATTAACAAAAATATTCTGTAGAGTAATTTATGAATGTTAACAGATTTAAAATTAGGCAATTAACAAATAAGGCATTAAAACGACGTAACGAGTGAATTTCCCCGGTGTGGGATGAATAAAGTTTATCTTATCTTATCTTAAAGTAGATTAAATAAGTTTATGATAAGACAATTAATGATTATAATAACCACTCTCGCAAGTTTATTGTAGATTATTGTTATTTAGCCTAATTATTATTGCATATACTCTGATACACATGTAAAATTATTAGAAATATTGTTTCTTATTACTCATAATAACTAATATTAAACTTTTAACAAACACTCAAAAACCGCGTGGTCAAACTGAGCGACATGTTTATAAAAACTTTGCAGAAAGTTGTGATTTCGTATCACTTTCATCCACTCAGATCCATCTTAGAGCTTGTGGGCCTAAAAAAATAAAATAAAAAAAATTAAATCTGTGATCTTGATATAAATAGTTATCTGACTTTTAAACACATGTGATTTAATGCATTTCCACCCTTTTCTCCCAGTTACAGATATTAGGTGTAAAAGCTACTTAACATAAATCTTAAAAGTTAATTGCACCCATAAGAGATGCATTCATATTGTGCAAAAACTGCAGAAGCCATAACTTTTTGTGTCCATCCTCCACTACACGCCTGTCACGCACTATTAACAGAAATGGTTCAGCGGTTCTGCAGCACCAAAATGGTTCTACAGGTTCAGAATCCATTAAGAAATATTTAGAAAGAGTTTCTGGAGCATTATAAGCCAAACAAGATAATTCAAAAGTAGCAAATAAAATAAAAGAGACACTGAATTTTAGTTTGAAAGCACTCTTTTAGAATTCAGTTTGAAGTAATCCCATTTAGACCCTCTGGAGTCTGTGGGATGTCACTGTCAGTAGTTTCCTCATCGGCCACACAGGGGTAGCCTTCTGTCCAGAATCATCGTGAACGCCTCACGCTCTGCCGGACAGCCTGTGCGCGTCCCCGGCTGCGCTGCACCTCCACAGACGCACATTTCAGCCCCGCAGCAGAGAACCTGTGTTCCCCTCACATGTACCGGAATACAATAGATAAAAATAGACTGAGGAGAGAAGCGGGAGAAAGAAAGAAAGAAGGGGCGTCTTTTAGGGCCCGAGTTAACTTTCCCCCCCGGAGGTCACGGCGGCTGACCCTAGAAGAATGCGTGAGTCATAAATTAAAATAGACTCGGAGCCCCAACACGGATCCATTGGGAGACAATACCGGAGAGACAAACAGGACGGCGAAAGAGTTGAGGAATTAGTCTGTAAGTTTCTTTGTCTTTATTTCTGTTACGTGCTTAAAAGTTTGGACCGTGCGTCTTCACTTTCTGGCTGATAAAAATGTGTCAATTCCACTTTGCGCAATGGAGTGACAACACTGGTTGTGTGTGAAGTTAATTGCGTGTGTGTTTGTGAACTTGAGCCATGCGTGCAGGGACAGTTTCTTATCCGGAGCGACGACTGTGCAGCTCGGACAATCAGCTGTGTGAAAGTTTGCCCTGATGGGTTCACGGTGAGGATGTGACCGGGGGTACAAGAGGACAAGGCGCACGACAACGACCTGGATCAGACTGATAAAGACACTTCAGGGTGTTCCCCACATTTAGAGCCACACTACACCTCTGAGATAAGCCGCTGCTCGCCTGCAGATAAGCAGCTTTTAGAGTAACAGAGCAAAAGAGGGAGAGAGATCATGCATTCTGGATAAAAATTAGTTTGAAAACCACTAAAGAGGAAACGAACGGTTCCTTATCTGATTTGTGAAACCATTTAAACAACTTTAAAGTTATTATTTCTTAATCTCTTGTCATTTGCAATTTCCCTGCTTCAGATTTAATTGTTTTACGCACACGTATTTTTTTGTTTGCCCATCAAATCACTCCTCTATCCAGACTTCTAATTGCCCGGCTTGACAGATCCTCCAGTTGCCAGTCTGGACGTGCCCTCAGCGGCCCACTGCGCAGTAAATCACAATTTCCAACAAGTTGTTTTAATTGTTTGGACTCCGGCAGAACAATTTATAGACCACCACCCACCCCTCTCCCCTCTCTCTTGTAAGTGAGAGTGTCTGTCTGAAAAACAATCCGAGCAGAGGGGGGGTCGCTGAAGTTGATCTCCTATGGCATTTTGTTTTGAGCAGGTGCTGCGGGTTGAAGTTCCCTCATAAGGTAAAGTGGCATTAGAGTGTCCAAATGGCAGACTTATATATAGGCTGCCAATTCAGCACATTGTCCCGGCCGGGCTGCACGGTCGCGCTCTCTGCGCTGTCTGTGAGGGAGACCTGCAGCTCTTTTCTTTTTTTCTTCTTCTGTGCGCGCTGACAACAGGCGGACAAGCCGGCCGGTCACTGAGCTGACTGTGTGGTCCATCAGGACTCTGTCAGCAACATGAAATCACTGTTAGGAGCCATGCGTAAAATGCCCCTTAAATGTGTATTAATTTCCACATGTGATAAAAAATAAATTAAAATAAGTTACAAGATGAAAATGAATTCTTTTGACAAAACTGCTCATGTATTTTTTAAATCATACTTATTCATTTGCTCATATAGAAATAAAACATGTCTCAATTTATCAGCTTGTAATCTCACATATACTGATTTTATTTAATTTTCTGATTATCTGCAATTTCATTTTCTGATTACATCTCTCTCATACACACATATACTCACACTGTGTTCTTTCCAGCAACAAGAAACATTTAGCTATTATTTAAAAACATTTATTTTAAACCAAATTCCTCTCTGAAAATATGATTTTCTTTGACTTTGCCTCCAACGTTAAGCCCTGTAAATGTGCACACTGCTTGTTAATGTAACGCGAGGCCAAGCTCAGGATCTAATTCTCATACTTAGAAATCTATCCATCGCTCACACGTTATTCAAATATATTTCTTGGACTGTGAGGGTCCTTCTCCTCTGGTGTGGCGCAGAGGGGCTCTTTAGTGGCAGCGAGAGGGTACAAGCAGTTGGAAAGATGAAAGATTAAGAGATTTGACGGCTGAGAGAGAAAGAGGGTGAGATAAAAGGAGAGACTGAGCAGATGAGATAGAGGACTGAATTTTGAGATTGGGACAGAGTTTGCCATTTATCAGCAAATATGCAAAAGAAATCGCTGTTTTAGGACGCATCATCCTGTTTAACCCCTTGAGCAATTCTGTTATTTTAAACATAAATCTATCTTCCATCTGACCACAGTGTTGCAGATTTTAGTGTTTAACTGCTCTGAATTCTGAGATTGTGATAGTGAATTTCCACCTGATATGTATTCAGAAAATCTCTAAGCTTTATGTTTATCTTCCATCTGACCACAGGGTTGCAGATTTAAGTGTTCAGGACAGACTGAACAGAGGAGGTGGAGAACTGATCTGAATTTTGAGATTGTGGCAATGAGTTAACGATTTATCAGACATCCACAACTACCTGCAAAAGTAATGCCATCTAATTACAGTTTAACGCCTTTAGCAGTACTGTTATTTTATTAGCTGACGCATGTCTTCCATCTGACCACGGCGTTGTGGATTTAAGTATTCAGGAGAGACTGAGCAGAGGAGGTGGAGGACTGCTGTGAATTTTGAGATTGTGACTGTGAGTTTGCAATTTATCAGACCTCCACAACTACCTGATATGCAAATGAAATAGCAGTTTTAGGATGCATCATCCTGTTTTAACCCCTATAGCATTTTATTTACCCTCTTTATCGAGCGATTTGTTTATCTTCCATCCAACCACAGTGTTGCAGATTTAAGTGTTCAGGAGAGATTGAACAGAAGAGGTGGAGAACTGATCTGAATTTTGAGATTGTGGCTGTGAGATTTTCATTTATCAGATATCCACAACTACCTGATATGCAAAATAAATTGTAGATTTAGGGTGCATTATCATGTTTAACTCCTGTAGTAATACTGTCTTTTACTTACCCTGTCTATTGAAATTTACATCTATCTTCCATCTCAGGACAGTTTTGCAGATTTTCAGTTTGCATGAGAGATTGTACAGTAGAGGTGGAGGACTGCTCTAACTTTTGAGATTGTGACTGTGAGTTTGCCATTTACCTGCAAAGATGCAAAATAAATTTCAGTTTTAAAGTGCATCATTCTGTTTAACCCCCTTAGCAGTACTGTTATTTTTATTTACACTGTCTATTGTGCTCAACGTCTATCCTCCATCTGAGGTTTAAGTGTTCAGGAGAGATTTGGACAGAGGAGGTGGAGCGCTGCTCTGAATTTTCAGATTGTCACTGTGAATTTGCATTTAATCAGACATCCACAAGTACCTGCAAAAACTACATATCTAATTACAGTTTTAGGATGCATCATAATGTTTAACGTCTTTTGCTTTACTGTTATTTTATTGAGCTGAACGCCTCTCTTCCATGCGACCACGGTGTTGAAGATTTAAGTGCTTCCACATGTTATTTTTTTCAAGATGTCATTCACCTTCATCGGAAAACCGTCGCTCCACCATTTTAAGCCTTGTGGCCGATCCGGAGAATCCTAATTATTTGTTGTCGGACTCTTTGAAAAAGACACCAGCCCCCAAATTGGACATGTGTTGTACAAACACAAATTAAACATTTAGCTCTAAGTATTTCTCCCTGGGTCCTAAGTGCATATTAGTCATCCTATACTTATCTCTGGCCCAACGGCACACCCAAATTGCAGTGTTGCTGCTGAAAAAGAAAGGTTGAGGCCCCGGAGAATGAGCACTTGAAGCGTGCTGGCAGATGCCCATAAGTTTCTCAACCACAATGCAAGCTGAGGTGTGTGTTTGTACATACAATGCATGTGTGTGCTTGTATTTATGTGTGTGTGTTTATGGATTTTTTGTGATTGTTGGCATAATCAGATCTGTCAAATGTTCCTCTGTGTGTGACTAAGTGTGCTCATGTGCATTTAGATATTTTATCCAGTGTGTTTTAGGTGTGTGTGTGTACCTGTGTGCATGTGTGAATGCATGTCCTTGGGCACAATTAGGTGTGTGTATAAAACAATTTCTCTGGGCGTCCTTGTCATGTGTGTCTATGCTGGGTGGCCTTTCTGCCATGTTATTGACTCTGAGTGTGTGTGTATGTGGGTGAGAGTGTGTGTGCCCCGCTGGGTGGGCGTACTTCTCTGTGGATCCCTCCTCTGTTCTCCACCACTACACAACCTTGGAAACAGCTTCCTCATTTTTCCCCCCGAGTGGAGAATAACGAGGGGCCGCGTTCATTCTCCTCGCTCCTCTCTTTCAATGGTCGGGGCAACCTTTCCTTTCTGCCGCTGAGTCTCCAGCACCTGCTCCCCACCAGCCTCCCACAAAGCTCCGAATAAGAGCTCACCTGACACACCAGCAGCTCCTGATGAGAACAGTCGCTTCACATCTTCACACAGAGTATTTAGACAGCATCTTTGTTCAGCGTTGGCATGTCGTGATGCACAGAGCAGCTTAAGTTCATGAAGTTCATCCGCTTCCTTGCCTCTTTTCTCCCTCTGACTCTTTTTTTCTTTAGGCATCAGGGTGTGTGTCACTGTCAGCTGATGACTGCAACATTAACAATGGCTTTTATGTACCTGAGTAAGATTTATAAATATATGGTTTACACAAGAGCCTTTGACAAATGACTGCTGCACTACTAACACAGTCACAAACCTGGCATCCTGCCTGCCCAGAGAGAAAAATAAAAGGGGCAGCTATAATCCACATTAAACTGAAATCGCTTAATTTTTATTCTTATATTGTGATTATCAGTGATGAATGTTTTTTTTTTTTTCTGTTGTCCTGTTTATTTTGTGATTTGTGAACAGCTTGGCGTGGTAAACCGCAGCGTCGCTCCCTCCCCTCTCACTTTTTCTTGAGTGGAAAAACTCACCAGTAACACATCACAGACGGCTGCCGTTTCTCTCGGCTGTTGAAAGTCATTTGTGGAAATGTAGGAGCTCATGATATGTAAATACAAGGTGCTGCAGAGTGGAAGTTTCCTTTAATGCCGGGTCGAAGTCGTTTCTCACATCCTTCTCAGAGGAAGCAGCAGTCATTGTGAATCTCTTTGTGAGACTGAAATAGCAAGCAGCAAAATTGCTTTATCTTGTTATCTTGTGGTCACCGTAACTTCAACCTCAGCGTCTTCAAGTATTTGAAGCACTCGGCAACATTGATCTGACACTGCTGATAGGACCGCACACTGAGCTGTTCCACCCGATGCTGTTTACTGTTTACAAGAGGACATAAAAAGGAATGGAAGCGCATGGATTTAAATTTATTTCCCAAAATTATGTCATGTTTTCTCTCTTTTGGCTTGGACTGGAATAAAGAGTTAAGAAGCTTTGTGAAATGAAAAACAGCTACCTGTAGAGAGCGAAAGTGCAAAGACATCAACCTGATGAATGATATGACACCCAGTTTAATTGGTATGAAACAGCCAAATGAGTCAAAGTCAAATTTGAATAAAAGTGAGGTAGAAAGTACATTTACAATCTCTGGAAATTTGGATAGTAATAATGCGTATATGATATCAAAGTGCAGTTTCATCTGAGTGAAAATAAGCATTCAAAATCAGGAGTACCGACACAGAAGCTAAGTAATGTACTGCTGTGGACAGGGTCAGCATTCAAAATATGGCCATGTAAAAAAAACAATGTCAGTTAAAGTGCATGCTTTATTTAGCATATCTTCACGGCTTTGCTTTGCTGTCAGACAGCCTGTTCTGACGGGGAAATGAAGCTGGTGTCTATGCTCTCTTCAAAGCCACCAGCCTCCTTTGGCAAAAACAGTCATTTCACCTTGCAGGGCGCGGGATTTTCTGAACCGCAGCTGCCTCGATTGGTTAGTTTGTTTGTCTTATTGTGTGACTTTGGTGTTCTAAGACATGAGAATTAATGTTACTTCTTGCAAACTGAGTCAACTGTAGAGCAGCAACTCCTGTGTTCTGCAAGGTGAAAATGACTGTTGAATGTTTTTGTCGAAGGAGTCTGGAGTGATAGAACAGGTTCAGTTCCCACGTGTTCAGCTGGCTCAGACTCAAAGAAGCAGATTGAGAGGGAGCAAAGAAGTTATGTTACGGCCATTTTTTAAAAATGAGTGGTTTGTGAAATTAATTGCATAACTTTTGTAGTAGATGTTCGTGCATAACTATACCTAATTCAAACCCATTATCAGGAAATTCTACGAAAACTTAAATGCAATAACAAAACAATAGCAAGAGATACAGTTTAAACAACCACCATTACAGATGAAAATCTATCTTATGTGACTCTGGCACAAATCATGTTGGCGCAGTATTGTATACTGGAACATAATCTATAATTAGTGGGTGTTCTCTAGCAGCACCTAGTGGAGACAGGAAGTGACACCCTTTGTGCAGTGTCCCAAACCCTCAGACATGTGTGAGGGCCGATTCATCGCTGCTTACAGCTTTAATTCACGTTGTGTTTAGTCTGACTTCCTTCCTTCCTCACTCTCTGACGTATCCTGTTTTCACAGAAGTAGCAACTAGCAGCTCGTAGGAAACGCACTGTTACCTTGAATAAAGTTGCTCTAGGTTTGACAATTGTTAGAAACATTTGCAATAATGTTGCAAGCTCACAATTCAACAAAATATATAAAATATCGTCTTTGGACATTTTAATGCAGAAATGTTACATATAGCTTTAAATGACAGAATTTTTGAATATGGATTAAAACTAATACTTTTAGATCTTTATTATTATGTACATAAGACCCTAAACTACACATAAGGCTATTGTGGATTTTTGTTGCCTATGGCTTTAACTCTTGGTTTTGACATGATGTTGACATGCTGACTCTTGATCTGAATACTGATTGTTGACCTTTGTTTAAGTATTTCCCCCCAAAGAAACATATAGCATTTAAAGAAAACAACAAAGTACAAAGCTCTCCAGATTCTCTGATGTTGCTTGCAAAATCGATTAGCCTCACAAGTTATTATTCATCGCTGCTTGGTCATGGAAATCCCATTATTGTTTTTCACTTTAAGGAGACCAAATCATTGTAAGAAGACATAATTCAGACCGTTTCTTCTCTGTTGCACTTGATGGACGTTTAAGTTACTCCAGGAGCAGCAGCCAACAGTAAAAAAGGAGTCCTGGAAAAACGTCCGCAGCAGTTGATTCTTTGCTAATTCTTGGACATAAATTACAGGATTAACGTGTTGGTGGTTGGTCTCTTTGATTCAGCCAATCAGATTGCAGTACCTTTGGTATTTCTAACAAGACTACAGGGTGACCAGGTGACTGACGCTGTTGCTCCAGTGGCTCTTTATCTGTCAGTCAGTAGTTGCGGCCTTGGAATTGCAGCAGCAGCAGATGCTTTGGCAATTACACTGCTCCTGATGATTTTACAGAGAAGGGAAATCACATGCAAGCATGTCTGCATGTCTAAGAGCTTTTCAGTCTTTCGTCTTTCTTCCACTTTCCCTCTCTCTGCCTCTTTTTCTTTAAGTCTATTTTCCAGCAGTGATGTATTTGCAGGTTGCAGAAAAGTTCATTTGGAAATACTGCAGACTTTAAATATTCTAGCAAGTAAGATGACTCCTAACTTCAGTGTCAACCTGCAGTGTGTTTGACCTAATGCCAGGAGTCAATATGGGAAAGTGAGTGTCGTTAGCAAACATCTCCTGGTTTGGTTTATCCTGCTTAAGAACTAGCTGGGTGGGGTTTGATATCTAAGACAATACAAGTGCCTGAAAGTTTTGACAATCAAATGACACTATGACACTAGGCACACTAGGCTATGACACATTAACCCCACCCCTCTGACACTCCCTGCAGGTTAAATCAAACAAAAGAAATTATTTGCATTGCCTTTTGGTGAAAGTCAGGTTTTAATGTTGCACGGATCACTCTCAGGTGCAGTACTTGTGAATTTGATCGCAATTTCTCACTTTACCTGCTGTTGAAAGACCTTTTTAGTTATTTCCAGAGCCATTGTAGTGCAACAATGCTGGTATCCTTTTGAGCCTCCATCATAAGTTTGTCTGTTCAAGGATGATAACAAAAAATGAAATGTACTTAAATGTTTGTAGTGCGGGAAAGGCCTCATGTGCTGCTAACATGAGCCTCTCTGAGACTGTGAAAGAGCTGTTGAAAGTGTCAAACGCTACTCAGACAGACGAATCAGACAACACACGTCACAGTGCATGCATATTTTGGCTCGGACAGTGTGCACACTCATGCACGCTATTCACAAACACACACACGTTCTAGACATACAACATTCACACAATGCTTGCTTTCTTAGCTCCAAACTACAAAAGGGGAACTTACTTTGTTTTCTATTATGCATTACTCATGTAATTTAAGACAGCATGTGATACTGATGCATTGTTTAAACAAAGTTGGATAGTTATTGGAAGTGTTTGGAAGATATAAAGGCCTGGATAGGAAAAAGACAGTTTGCAACCTTCACAATCGCAATTGTCGGAGAGACAAGTATCATGTTTTGTTTAACTGAGAAGCATAACGGAAAAATAAACTTGCCAAAGTACTATTTAAATGGGTACTCCAACTATTTAGTGTTGCACCACATCTTTCAATCCTCAACGCTGGCCTTTCGTTAAACACTTGTAGCCATTAAGGTGCTGATGAAATGTGTTTGTGTCTTGAATCTTAGCTCTGTTCCCTAAAAGGTAGAGATTGATGGGTGGATGTCATGATATTATTGGTTGAAACGGGCATATGACATATGACATATATCACATTGGTGCAAGGCTATCAGAAACAAAGGAAAAAAGTTAACCCCTGCGCACTTACACCATGCCACAAATATTTAAAATTATAATGACATTTAGTTTTTCTCTGTACTTTTTTTCCATGTATTTTTTATTTATTTATTGTTTTTGAATGATTATCATCTTGTGTGGTTTGAATGGTTAACCACACCTGCTGTCAGAGAGCATGTCAGGCCATTGTGGTTTCCATTGTTCAAACATTCGCCAAAGTTCCAAGTGGGATCAAAACTTTATTAAACTTTTGTGTTTTGACTTTGGCGTTTTAAAAGCATAGATCGAATTCACAGACATCACACAACAACACTAACAGGTCGAGGCAGCGATAAAGCAACAACTCCCATGTTCTGTGAGGTAAATAGACTGTTTTCACCCATAGAGTTTGTTTGGTTTGGAGAGTGATATTTGGCTCATAAACAGCGGTTTATCATTGGAAAAGGCTGTCTGATGGCCAAGTAAAGCAGTGAAAATTTAAACCGACATTGATATCTTTTAGGTGGACCTTATTTAGTTGGATAAAATATGCTTTGCTGCAGAACCTGTCCACAGCATTACATTGCTTAGCTTTCTACGCTGGCACTCCTGCTGTTTCTCCAAACTGAGGGAGTGTTGGCCACCATCTATTGTTGGTTATACACTGACAATGCCACTTCAAATGATCCGAACTATCCCTGTAAAGCAAATGCAAACAAGCTTGTTGTGATTGTACTCTTAGCTCATGTTTACATTGCTGTTATAGTTTGATTCTGCTCCTCCCATCTGCAGAAGCGTCACGCTGCTCTAAAAGCAGGCTGGCTAACCTTCACTTTACCACTCGTAGTGGTTTGGAGTAATGGGGCGTGGCAGCAGGGTTCGGGGTGCGAGGCCTCTGAAATGACCCTGTGGTAAAGTAGCGAGGGCCAGGATAACGTGGTCCCACCCACCGGAGGCCAGATCCAATTGGTCGTCAGCCAGCTTGTCTACACAGGGCGTTGCCATGGTTTCCAGGCCGTAAAGAAGTCTTTAATCGAGCCGTTGTCATCATGAGATGGTGGTGAGTGTTTGGAGAGATGGAGGCAGCAGCAGTGAAAAAAAGAGAAAGGCTTGGTATCTACTGTGTGGCTCAGAATAGAAATGTATGGCCTGCTTTCAGAGCTGTCTTCGTGAGATACACACATCAGGTTCATTCCTTGTGTCATGAAGTTCCCAGGGCTGCACAGTGCCTGGGAACGTATTCATAAATGACATGCTCCTGACACGCTCCTGGCTCATTTCTATTTGTATATGGTATGCTATGTTCTGTACACGCTGTTGGATTAGCAGACGTGTGGAGTGTGATGTTCAGTGATGACGGGGTGTGCAGAGGAGTGGCGCTGGCTTGGGTATCCAGCTGACTGGGCTCAGACCTCAGGTTTCCGCCACGTAATCCAACACACTTTAGATGGTAGGACGGGCGGCTGCTGACATTTGTGCCAGAGGGTTCCGCATACAAGAATACACAAGCAGGCCTGGGGAGTAACAGGATACATGTAATGGTATTATGTAATCAGGATACAGAAAAAGGTAACTGTATTCAATTACAGTTACAGAAAAAGAAGGCACAATTACCATGCATTCGTGCATAGCAAAGGAAGGAATCGCTGGATAAACAGTTAATAGCTTCACAACAACCATGAAACATATTAGGCTAAACAATTCAAACATATTTGGTATTAAGGTAATCCAAAAGTAACGGAAGGTAATCAGATTACATTACTTGAATATTAAGATATTTGGATTAGGCTACTGACTACAGTTTATATATATATAAAAGTAATCCTGCCAAGATACACTCACAGGAGAAATCTGTAATAGAGGCTATTTACTGTAATTTATCATAGAACGACCATATGTCACCAAAGATTAAGGAAATACGTTAAACTGAAACACTTGATTCTCTGACAACATCAAAGCCGTGGTGTCCTCCTTTAGTCCAAGTCAATGTGACTATTTTTGTTTTCCCGTTTCACATTTATTAGAGTTCAAATTAATGCTGAATGTTCACAGAATGAGTAAGTGTCTGTTTATGAGTCATAAGAAATAATTACTAATCTAATTACTAAAGAAGGCGTAGATGTTTATAACAGTTAAATTGAGCAATATGTTAATGGAGTCTGGCAGGCAGTGAGACCAAGCAGCCACTTATGTCCAGAGTGTGTATTTTCAGAGCGGTGGACTTCTGTTTTCAGGATAAAAGGCGTAAGTTTAGATTGACAGATAACTGACAGTAATAAACAGCCGATCAACTTACAGTGGAGGACTCATTATCGTTTGCTATTGTCAACTGTGTTTTTGTTCCTGCAGCCTGCCTGATCTTCTTTGCAACTGGAGAGGAGGGGGCGGTGGAAAATAACGTCAACCATAGATCGTATAATAAATAGGGATTCAACCTATTTAATATGCAGTCTGTGGCTCCAACTTGCTATTTAGACTGCAGTACTCATGTTTGTATGGGCAATTGCTACATATTGCTCCTTTAATGGTAACGCTAGCAGCACTGTGCATGTGTGTGAGCCATCTGAAGAGAATCACAGGCTCTCCATGGGACCCACCTGTTGGGCTCTTTCATGCGTCTAATGTTAACCGCATGTTTTGGGAGCAAACTTTGTTCTAGTGTTCAGCCTGACATGAGACTACACTGGAAATAACCAATCAGGTCAATCGTACTACTGTATTGTGTGAGAGGCAGTCAATTAGGCTTGCAGCCGGTGTGTAACCAAATAAAATAGCGCTTTGCCACAGTCCCTCAGGTCGACGGTTCACTGTAGAAGGGTCTGCTGCTACAGGAGGGAAAATCGCTGCCTCAGCAAGCTGTTTAGTCTCATTCTCAACGAGCTTACACCGTGTCTCCCTGTTTAATATGGGAAACATACGTAGGCCGGCCAGTGATGTCAATTGTTATTGCTGGAGGCCTGCTATAGGAAAAATCTCATTTGCCTTTGTAAAGCACTGTAGTGAAAAGGAGCTTATGTCATAAAGACGCTATTGTGGCTGCTGCGGGGCCCGCCGTATGTATGTGTACGTGTGTGTGTTTGTGTATGCGTGTGTCTTTAAGTGTCACTACTTTGACCCACGCATTGTGGATTTCACGTGTGTTTTCCTCACATTCGTGCAGGTTTCAATGAACAATGGTTTCTGTGCTTGTTTGTTCACGGCGCACACAAAGGGAGTTAAGCGGCAGCCTTTTGTGCAGGAGATTTATGAATGAGAGCTGCTATTGTAGCTGCCACAAACGATTACATATTTCTTCTGTCTGCCTTTCTTTGATTCTTATGTGCGCTTTGTCACCGTGCAACTCTATGAGTTTTGCTGGTGGAGGATACAAGATAATAACAGTGATGATGGAGAGAGTCCTGGTGTATGAGAATAAAGTATCCGAGCAGACTGCTGTGGACAGGATCAGCAGCAAAACGTATTTCAGCTAATTAAAGCTACTACAAGGAATTTTTAACTGGTTAAGAAACTGTCTCATTTTCATACTGATGCATCTGTATGACCTACATAAGCAAAAACAGAGCATATATAAGAAGATTGGCTATTTCTTTACATTTATTGCACTTAATGCCTGCCACTGAGTCAGATTCTCCTTGAAATCAGATGAAACGAGCCTGTGTTTACATTTTCCCAGGCAAAAGTTACAGTGAGTAAAAAGAAGCAGGAGATTTCAATTCAGATAAATCTATTTTTGACTTTAAATTTTGTGGAAACACTACCGCTTTTGTCCACAGGGGCCTCCAAAATCATCAAAATAGAAAGTTCCTTGTAGTAGCTTTAAAAAAATGTCCACCCCCAAAAAAATCAATATCAGTTTAAGTGCATGCTATATTTGGAATGTTTTCACTGCTTTACTTTGCCTTTTCTGATGGGAAACTGCCATTATATAAGACAAATGTTGCCAACCAACCAAACCAACCAAACTCTAATTTTACCTCATAGAACACAGAAGGTGCTGCTACCGCTGCTTCGATCAGTTACTTAGTTTGTGTTATTGTGCATCTTTGGTGAATCTGAGCTAAACTTTCAAAACACCAAAGTCACTCAGTAACACAAACTAAGTAACTGATTTAGGCAACGCCTTTTATAACAGCAGTTTCCCATCAGAAAAGGATGTCTGACGGGAAAGTAAAGCAGTGAAAATATTCTAAATAAAGCATACACTTAAAATGATATTCCACCCCAGAACGATAATCCACTCAATATGTACTCACCCCTATACTGATGTGAGGATGGGTGAAGAGTTTCATCAGAAAACAACGTTGCAGCCAAATCCAATACAATGGCAGTGAATGGTGACCATGTATAAAATGTAAAAAAAAAAAAAAAAAAGAACACAAAACAAACACAAAATGTCTCCATCCTGCTTGTGTGGTGTAATCCAAGTGTCCGTGAGTCGCGACATTAAAATTTAACCACAAAAGATGCCATTCACACCATGTTTTTAGCCGAAATGTCAACTGTAGCCTCTCAGACTCGAGCCAGATGCACAAGAGATCTCGCAATATTTTCACCCGTCCATCCGTTAAGAGATATACGAAGTCTCGCGATACATCAACGCCATGTTTACATGCTACCTGGGAGGCTAAAGTAGACATTTCGGCTAAAAACATGGTGTAAATGGCGTCTTTTGTGGTTAAATTTTAATGTCGCGGATCACGGACACGTGGATTACACCACACGAACAGGATGGAGACATTTCATGTTTGTTTTGTGTTCTTTTTTTCTTCTTTTTTTTTTACATTTTATACGTGTACCATTCACTGCATTTTATACCATTCACTGCAATTGTACTGGATTTGGCTGCAACGTTGTTTTCTGCTGAAACTCCAGGATTGATCTGTAAACTGAAGATCTTCACCCATCCTCACATCAGCATAGGGGTGAGTACATATTGAGTGGATTATTGTTCTGGGGTGGAATATTGCTATAAACTGATTTAGAAATTTTTAGGTGGACCTTTTAGTGGCTAAAATATCTTTTATTGCTCAACATGTCCACAGCAGTAGATTGCTTAGCTTCTGTGCTGGTTACCTCTGGTTCTCTAAACTGGGGGTGTGTAGACTATCAGTAAGTTTCTCATACCATCTCACTTTAAATAATCCAATCTATCCCTTTAAGTGCCCAGGTCCACCTGCAGAGTTGTTTCTGTGGCCCACTTGGATTCCACTGGTACATTTCCTGCTGTAAATGTGTTAAAATATAACACATACTCCACAAACATTCCCTGGATTATTGAAGATTAAAAATGACCTTTCCTGTTAAACAGCTCCAAAGAGATGGGACACTAAATGTGAGTAGCATCATAAAATACCAAGGACTGAAAAATGCAGCTTAGTGGATATCAGATCAATAACTGTTGCCATGTAATCACTCTGTCAGACTGAATCTCACTGACCTCTAGCAGGCAAGAATTCTGTTTCAGCCATGGACGGAGCAACAAAAATCCACTTGAATAAAAAAAACTGAGGAAAAAATTAAGTAAAGGAAAATGTTTTGATCCTTAATAAACATTTGCGTCATTCTAAAGGTTTCTATAAAATAAAATATGTACATTAATTATTTAGAAAAACATGTCACCACAGTGCAACAAGTCAGAGCAGAGCTGAGTGGGGGAGTTTGGATCTGGCAGATGAGATAAACTCTATGTTTGATTCCTCTTATGAATACAAATGGTAGACATACGGGGGAGGAGAAGATTGAAGCAAAACATTTGATATTTATTGCCACTACAGTTTTTTCTGTTCGTTTTTTTAACCGTTCCTGACGACCTCCTCCTCCATCTCGACAAGCCTCCCCTCAGCCTCTCCGTGTTTTACGGAGCAGCAGATTTGTGCGCTGTCCTCTAAATCATTTCCCTCTCTCGCAGATTGCTCCCTGCTGGAATATTGGCCTGACAGCCGTTTTTTTCCTTCTCTCTCTGCTTCCCCAGTGGACTCATTTACATTTATGCACGCAGCAATTAATTACAGGCTGGCGCTGGCCTTGTAAATTAGAGGGAGCCGAGGTCGCCCTCATTATTGCCCCTGACAGTTAAAGCCTTGTTTGGGTCGTGACAAGGTTGACTTCAGGCTGGGACAGTGGAAGCTTAGCTGTGGTTGGCTGCTCCTTGTACATCTGATATCACTTTACGGCAAATGAAGAAAATTTACTTTCTTGATGATTATATTATTTTATATTATCATTTTCTTACTGGAACCAAAATCTTAAAGGAGCAGTTCATCCCAAAATTCAAAATCCATATTTTTTTCACTGGCCTGTAGTGCTATTTATCCATCTAGTGATTATTGTTTTTATTAAATGAAGACGTCAGGTTTGTCATATGGAAAATCTGATGGAACTGACAAAAAGTTTCATTGTGTCAATTTACAGCATAGTCGCAGTTAACATTGCTAAGAGTTCTCTTAATGCTAATCAAAATTTGCAGTTTTTAAAACACAATTATTATTTAGCTAACATGGTATAGTTGAGACATATCTGATAGCAAAAATATTTAATGATTTTAAACAAAAATAGAAAGCTTAATAGTGCTTGAGCAGTATTTCCACTTTTTTATGGAGGAGGTGAGACAGGCCTTTAAACAACCAACATTTCACAAAATGTAGATTTTCAAAAACAAGGCTGATTATAATAGTATGTTTCTATTTCTATATAATAGTATTGTTAGTTTTAGATTTTAAGGGCTTTTAACAAATTGAAGTTGTGAACTCTTGTCAGGTACAAGAGTGTATTCTGGCACAGACTAAGTTTAGAAATTTAAAAAGTAGTAAATTAAAATTTAAGTAAAGCAAATTACATTTCATGTAGGAACTTCTTTCTTCCTGCAGAATTTACCAGAACTACTTTAGAATCTATTGGAACTACTTTCTTTCTAATAGAAAAATATGAAACTACTCACATCAGGGTTGGTGGATTATCTTGACCGACCGGGTCATGATTTTTGTAAAGAGACACTGGTTTTGAATTTTTCAAAAGTAATTTTTTTTAGTGCTTCGAGCACCACAAGCTGAGTGACATCTAGTTTCATTATATTGGAGAGAAGACAGACAACTCTGTGGCAGATATCTCCAAAACTTCCAATACAGGCCAGGGGAAAAATATCTATTTTGATTTTTGGGGTGAAGTGTCCTTTTATTGTTCTGTATTCCAGAAAACAATTTTCTCTATGCAGCTAGAGGTCATCATCCCAGGCCTTGTTTTTCTGTCTTAAGTGTACTGCTTTCTGTGTGTTTTGGGGGTCTTTCATCCAAATACTTGTGGAGGGCTTTTTCTATAGAGCCAGGAGTCAGGCAGGAGACTTCTCACGGTATTGGCCTTTTCATGTGAAGACGCTTCAACTTTTTCCGGCTCTTTCCCTCACAAGGCCCGTCTTTCTTCTCTGTCACGCAGCGATGTGTTTGTGCATACCTTACCAGCCTGACAAAAGAAGGGAGAGATCCTATTCACTTCTGCCTTTGACATTCACCTCTTGTTTTTACAATCTTTCCAAGGCGCACTGTTTGCACAGTGGAACAGGCTTTGTTTTGAAGAAGCGGGACAATGGCGAGCACCATAATGTAATCTCCTAAGGGTAGTGAGCAGAGGGGCGAGGTTGAGATGTATGTGCTGGCGCTTGCCCCTACCAACCCTCTCCCTCCCTCCTGCCCTTTACTTTAGTAATATTTCATGTTAACAGCAACCTGGGAGAGAATACATGTTGTCACTTAAGCCTCTGTAATGTTCACCTAGCTCTTTTGTGAAGGTAACACAAAGGCTTTTCACTCATGCAAACATCCCCTTCCCTCATTCCACTTATTAAAGGTGTTCTGAGCAGCAGTTTGCCCACCCACATGCATATCTACAACCATGTCTTTTTTATCAACATAACCACAAGATATTTATATTGAAACATTATCTTCCCCCCACCTTAAGCAAGTGTTTTAGCAGCATAAACCCAACAACACATGGGATCAAAGTCCTGCGCTTCGCACATGCAACCAATCAACCACCTTGCGACCTCTGTTCAGCACTGGGTCAGTATGTCTCAACCTGAGCATGTTTGTTAGATTGTCAAACAGTGTCCAAAACCCCAACTTCTTGCTCTTTTTTTCGACATTGTAGTCAAACTATAACACAGATGCAAAAGATCACAGTGTGATTGGTTCTACACACAATAGATTCATATTTTCGTTTCTTGTGGCAGTCACAGGCGCTGGTGTGCCTGCAAGTGTGCCCCAGTATGATGAAGTGCCCTCTAGGACAGTGATTGGTGGGGACAGTGGGGACTACCAGTAAAATGCAAAAAAAAAAAAAAAAAAAAAAAAAAAAAAAAAAGTAAATTATTCAGTCAAAATATAATTTTCATAAGCTGTCGTTGTTGACCTGAGCTGGTCTCTTCCTGCCACAAAGCTAATCTGCTCCTGAAAATGAAGCCAGCAGCTAGCTGGCTAGAGCTAACTCAAAAAATAGACACATTTTTGAAAAAGATAAGACTTGACAAGTTGACCGACTGCCAGCTGACAAAAGCTCAGCTGCAAAAACTCCAAAAACGTTTAGGTTGTTTTCATCTTGCTACATGCTTTACATCATTCTTTTTACATTATTTTTGTCTTGTTTCATCCTGTTATGTCTTGTATGTAGTTTTTTGTATTGTTATGTCTGCTGTGTGTGATATGCAGTAATGGAAACATTATCCATTCTATTTAGGTAGAAATCAGTCTTGATGTTGGGAAGGCAGTGCACAATGATGCAAAATAAAAATAATCATTAATTCCCCTCAAATGCATTAAAACTATTAAGCCTGTTGTAAGGGGCAGAAAATACAGATATTTGTGTTCAAATGTAGGGATTAAAAGTAAAAGGTTGTCAAGAAAATGAATTCTCAATTAGTGGGATACTTGAAAACTATTAACATAAAGTAACTGAGTATATGTACTTTGTTACTTACCACCTCTGCACTCTGTGATGCTTTTCACCTAAACTAGAAACCATTTTGCCTTTAAATGTGTTCAGATACCACATTGCACAAACAATAGTTTGTTTCAAACACACCCTTGGCTTTGGGATGTCACACATTGGAAAGAGACCTTTCCGGTAATGAAATCCAGACAGCAATTTCTGGACAAAAATCTCCTCAAGATATTTGTCAAAGCAAATTATATGTAATATAATATATAAAATTATATAAACATATTTTGTAGGAACTACGAATGATATGTGAAGCCTGATCAAAGTACAAGCTTTCGGCAAAAAACACTAGATTTGGTGTGAAACCTCAGAAGTCTCAAGTTTTTCTGTCGGTCACGATTTCAAAAGTGTGAAATGCAGTAAACTAACAGCTCAGTGATAAATGGAAGAGCCCTCGAGAGAAAACCCAAAGAAATAATAACAGAAACATTACGAGGCCTGTACGACATGGCCAGCGGTCCTCTGAGAGTCAATGTGTGCTATAAGCTCATCATTTATGGGTCAAGTGAAGCTCATTCTGGTTTAATTGCCCATATGATTAGTTGGAACCATACTCCGTTTCCTATGGTGCAGACATGGAAGTGGCAGCACAGAGCCTCATGTGGTGCTAAGCTCATTGAGAGAGCTTCTGTCTCATAGAGTTCCATTGTTCTTACTCTAGTGTGTCCGCGTCTGCACAAGTGGCATTGACAGCTGCAACAAGACAACATTTGGGACTGTGCATATTTTGTTGCGTGAATGTGTGCATTCATTGTGCAGGTGCAGACATCGCTCTTAATATAACACAGTGTGTCTCCTTGTCGTGCACTAAATATCTCTTACCTCTCTTGTTACCCTCTGTAATGCTGTGACGTCATGCCGTTGCCTTTGCCAAAAGCAAGTCTCTGGCCTTTCGTTTTGCTGCTCTAAGTGTCTTTTTGCCGCTGGCTCAACGGTAGGGCAACATGTGCCATTTTACAGCTGTTGGACAGTGGGCCAAAAAGGTAGCTGCTACTTCCTGCAGTTGTCAGGAGGAGCCTGGAGTGGCTTTATAGCCCGGGTCTCCTATGTCAGCTCCTCCTCAGAGGTGGAGGAGAGGAGCAGTGGTTTGGACGGGGCATGTGAGAGCTCAAACAAGAGAGGGAGATGGAACAAAACAGAAAAATAAACACAATGTGCTTTTAAGTGTGTGTATGCGAAGGAGAAAGGATAAAAGAGACACCAATACAAGAACAAAGTGTCAATGTGGGCTTGTTGTCTGAGAGAGTGCGTCAGCTTGTCTTTATGAGTCTCTTTGAGTACTAACTGGTTCCAGAGGAGGCAAAAATAAATTGTTTACACAACTAGAAGTACAGATACCTGTGTAAAGTCTTGTTTTGTGATTTTCATCTTTTTACATTTGCCGTGCATGATATGCATGGATGTTTACATGGGGGAATCATCTTTTCTATGTGTTTTTGTCCCATCCATTTAGGATGAAATCAGTCTCGATGTTGTGAAGGTGGTGCACAATGACGCAAAATAAAGATTCCCCTCAAATGTGTTAAACGTAAAGCAATGAGCCTGTTTTAAAAATGTTATATTATATTTGTGTTAAACCGTAGGCAGTAAAAGTAAAATGATGTCAGAAAAATAATACTCAAGTATAGTACAGATGCCTGAAAACTCTACTTATGTACAGTAAAAGTATTTTCACTTCCACCTCTGAATCTCCGGTGACCTGTCGCTCAGTGATGTGGTTCATCCACTTCCAGAAGAACATCTCTTTCTTTACTCTTTGGTTCTGTGTATGTCTTTGCACTACAGTCAGGTATTATCACTGAAATTAATTAGTGCAAATTAGTACAAATCTTTTTCTGATGTCAATGTATCTCACAATATTGCAAATACTTGCAAAATTACAGAGACGTGTGTGGAAGTTCTTTTTTGTGTCGGCTGCAAAATAGCATAAATTAACTAATATTCAGTGCAAAATTTGTGCTTCGCATGCTTTACATCAGGATACAACAACTTAAATGAATAAAACCACTTTTACCGGAAAGTCATTTTAACACCTGTATTTACAACATTAGCATATGATATGATTCTAGTGAAAACCACAAGGTGACAACACCGAATTGTGGTTTAACCGACTTTGTAAGGTTGTCAAAAGAATTGATACTTCAATACTTTTTCAATATAACATGTTTAAAATATCCACTAATCATAGTAACAAAAGTACCAAAGCTATAATTTAAGACATCAGTTCAGTCTGAAATTTGGCTCGCAGCAAAACCAAACAAAGCTGACTTTCTCTGTACAAGCACTGAAGGTTGTTACTTTAAAAAAAAGTTTAAAAAAATATGCTATTTACTGAGCCTAGGACTTTTTTTTTTTCATGGTGTCGAAAGAGGCATTGAGTATTGTTTTTTATACCATTGTTGTGGCAAAGTTTTAAAATTCTGATATTATGACAACTCTTTCTATATTTCTCTGTACAAATTCATATGGCCTCAGCTTTGCAAATAAAAAAAAGTCCTTACCTCCTATGTATGGCTGCTGCAGCTCAAAATGGTTTAATATGCACATGTAGGAGCTTGAAAATCTACAGTGGCAGGTATTTAAATGTATATTCTTGAGCTCTCCTGCCACACCCTTGTTAACTGCAACATGGTATCACCACTGCATACAGTTAGTCTACTTATATAAGGTTGTGTTATCCTCATTTACCATGCAAAACACCTTAATCCTACAAAATATTAGTGCACTTTCCAAATATAGACACTATTCACACATATTATCAGGACGATATATACAAAACATATGGGCGGTTTCGTGCAGAATTCATGCATGTCAGTGTGAATGCGAGTGTATGCCTGCACACGTTGCTGAATTGTGTGTGTGTGTGTGTGTGTGTGTGTGTGTGTGTGTGAGCATGTGCGTTTTGCAGCAGCTCTCCTCTACTGGGCAGCCAGCTGTCTCTCTGATTACCCAGCATCCTCCAGGTGTCAGATCTGCCATCTGCAGATGAGTGGCAGGGCGTGTGGAGCGGAGGAATGGAGGGAAGAGAGGGGGGTAAAAAAAAAAAGGAGAGGAAACAGAATAACTGGTTCTGCAGACATCTGGAACGTGTTCAGACGGGTCATCGAGAGCCACAGAGTGTGAACTGTGCTCAGGGGATTGAAAAGGTGGCTTTTAGAGTCCTCAGCTTTCCAACTTTTGTTGGGCAATTCTGCTTCTCCAAGAAAAAAGAAGAAAGAAAAAAGAAAGTAGTTGCATCTTACAGAAATGTTACAGGGATGTTTCACACGAGTGTGTTTTTTGCCGACTATTTGTTATCATTATTATTATCACAAGAACTACAAGCCTTTGAGTTGTTCTGGTCAGAATTGCCCTTAATTGTGCCCTGAGAGAAAAAAAAATGCATCCAAGAGAGAATCATTTGGCTGATTAAAGACATGAATAAAAGATCATACATGCCCAGTGTTTGCTTTTTTCTTCATTGTTCTCAATTAGCCTCAAATTGTAGAATCAAAGGCGTGTTTGTATTGCGCTCTTTGTACAACTTAGATGCCGTGTTAAGGCGCCGTCATGTTGCATAGCGTCAGAGAACTGCTGCCGTGCTGTGTTTTGTTTCTCATCTGTGTGAACGCGGCCTCTCTTTAAGTCTCTCCTCATACAGCTCAGTTCGTTCTTTAATTAGCAGCCTCCCACTGTCAATTAAGACTAGCTCCCATCCTCTCTCAATCTGGGGCCCACTCAGGGCGGTCCCATCGTGAACATGCTACTTTCAAAGCGCTCCATCGGCAGTTCGACCTCTTTGATGTTATTATTTGTTTTCTATGACCCTTGCTTTAGCAAATGGCTGTTTGTAGTGTGTGCGTGTGTGCGTGTGAGGCTATAATAAGGTTGACCTCAGGTTAGCTCTCAGAGTGGTCTGCTTAAGCCCAGGAATGACAAGCTGTCCACCTGATGAGAGTGATTCTTTTTCCGCCCCTTATTGGAATCAGTTTTTGAAAGAAAATATCAGGCATTGCTAACCATATTAAGACAAATTGCGGCCAATTTCTTTGACTTCAAAGCTGCATACAAGAATCACGCTGTTTGTCGTTTGTTGGACTTTGCGTGGCTGAGTGTGTGCTGGTGTTTGGGCAGTGAAAGTGCTGTGTGAGAAATACACTGATCCTCTGTTGGCTCTGCCGTGGACTTCACATAGGACCTCTGTTCTGTCCTGAACGTCCACTACAGAGGGACCTCAGGTGGGTCCAGAGCGCATTCACTCGGCTCCAAAAAAACTTTCCAAATTCAAATTTTCATACTTTGTCAAACCTCAGTTTGTTGGCGGGATGTGAAGAATTTGGTCAGCGTTCATTAAAGTGAATCCTGATTCCTTAGGGCAACACACTCTTCCTTTAAAGGGTTGGTTCACCCAAATTACACATAAAAATCTTCTCACTTACCTCTAGTGGTATGTAGCCATGAATGTGGGGTTGGTTACTTGCTTGAATTTTAATATGCCTGTCTCTGACTGAGTGAAAGTGAATTGATTTTTGTTTTTGGTTCACAAAGAATTTTAAAGAACAGCAATATCTCTTTCAAGAAACAACGTCCCTCCTATTTCTTTCATATGAATTTCATATTAATTCCTCTCATCTCCATGATATTCTTCACTTGCACATTGTTGTGTCACATATATCTGTTTACAAGCAGCACATCTGTTTAGTAATGTTACCTTCTTCTGTACTGTTTTTGAGCATTGTGGTAATCACCTCAGTGTCTTAAATAGCAATTAGCAAAATTAGCTTGTTAGCTACCATTGTAATCCTCGTTCAGACTCAACAGAAACAAAATGAAATTCACCAAAACTGTTCCAGCTGTCACCAACAATGGTTTGGTTCAAATATACCATTAATTCACAGCATTAGATGCAGACGATCTAGAGATCAGGGTTGTTAAATCTGCTTTTTTTCCTATCAAAATGTTGCCATAGGATGAATTCTTTTGTCTGCTGGTTGAATGGACCTGTTGTGCATGTAAATCACATCAATACTATCCATAGATCCACATCCATATTTTAAATGAAATGAATTTATTTATACCTAAATCCAACTAAACTGACTCCAGATGCGCACGTACACACATTGACCTAGCACACGTCAAACACATTCCCACAGACACGCACACACACACAAATATGACATACCTATGCCCGTCAGCCACCGGTTTTATTGGCTGTTGGGCTGGTTTTGTCACACAGACCTGGCAACCCTGCTAGAGACGAGGTTAGACAAGCATGGGGGAGAAATGTCATGTTCAGCCAGGATATTTTCACATCTGCTTCGATGAATTCAGGGTTTATTTCAACCAAACCAGAGTTGGGGATTGTTGGAACAATGGAAAAAATGAAACAAGATGTTTTTTAAATTTTGTTTCTGTTGCGTTTGAATGAAAATGACGATAGTAGCTATCTAATGACCATGATATGTCATCAGAGATGAAGGAAACATAAATTGACATTAAAAAAAAACCAAACATAAATTGAAATACTGGCTTCTCTGCTAACAGTGCAACAGCCAACATGTTCTCTTTTGACATTTATATTCTGGTCCAGAATAACTGTTTGAATTTGTTTGTTTCGCCTCAATCAGAGTTCAAATGAATGTTGAATGTTTGCCAGATGAGTAAGTGTCTGTTTATGAGTCGTAAGAAATCACTTATAATGAGGAGTAGATGTATGTTTATAATGGTTAAATTGAGCAATTTATTAATGGAGTCTGGCAGACAGTGGGACAGGCAACCGCTGAACTCAAACTCCAGAGTGTGTATTTTCGTAGCAGTGGACTCTGTTTTCAGGGTAACAGGCTCAGCTTTACATTGACAGAAAATTGACCGTTGTCCAACAGCTGATCTACTTACAATGGTGGATTCGTTGTCGTTATAATGTTGCACTCGTCTTGTGCTCCTGCAGTGCTCCTGCAGCCTGCCTGAGCTTCGTCAAGTCTGGGAAGGAGGGAACGGGGGTAAACAACTGGCTTCACCAATACACAGTCTATGGCTCAAACTCACTATTTGAGCTGCAGTACTCGCTCTTTTTGGATGTGCAGTTGCTAAATTTTTTTAAAAGAAACATGGTAATAATAATTTTCTTCTTTTCCTCTTTTTCAGGTGACGTTCATGAATTTTAAAGTCATCCACAAGTGAGAAGAGGGTGTTGGAGTTGAAGTCTCTTATTTCTGTAAGTTTCCCTCATTGATTATTTATTTCCTTGCACCGTTACAATCTTTACTAGCCTGTGTGTGCTTTTGTGCCATTGTTTGACACTTTGAATGGTTGCTTCCACCAAATTGCAGATAATAATCTTTCATTGAGAACATGCCATTGTTTCCTCAAAACACAGCAGAGCAACTCTCGCTGTGTGTGTGTGTGTGTGTGTGTATGTGTATGTGTGTGTCCATGTAAGCAACACTGTAGCTGACTCTGTGCATGTCCGCTGCCTCTCTCCCCTCCATCGGCACATACAGAACGCTTTTGATTTGTTTCACAGCAACTGCAGACCTCCACTCACTCTGGTTAGTATTCTGCCCTGTGCACCCTCAATAGCTGCTTTCACTTGGGTGAAGAAAGGGGTCTTTTAAAGACTCTTGCAGGCATCACTCCAGGAACCTTTCAGCACCGTGGACCTACAGTATGCCTTTTAATGGACTTTCTCTCTGTGAGCAATAAAGATTATATCTGGAGTCAAATCGTGCTGTAGGTAACACTAGCCCAAATTAAGCTGGCGAGGTCGCAGCGGCCCGATCTCGATGGTTTCAGCAGAGGCGGGAGACACATGAAATGTACAGATGGGAGAGGTTGGAGAAAAGAGTGATCTGACCATCTGGCTAATCCCCCTGTTTAAGAATACTTATTAAGGCCCTCTCTAGTGGCCCTTGAGCCGTGTCACTGCTAGGTCAACAAGTGGCCTGTTTGATTCTCGCCGGCCACTTGCTCGCAGGGTGGACTGACAAGCTTCAGTGTTTTGTCATGGTTAATAATCTGTGTCCTGCTGGTTGGTCGGGGAGTTTGGTTTCAAAGACTTGATTTATGGTTCATGCGGGTCACCTTGTATGACAATCATGGGGGTCAAGACCCTAGTAAGGGGTCACAAGATAAATAAAAAGCTTTTTAAACTTTTTTTTCTTGTGAATTATTGGATTTTTTCACATTTTCATCCCTAAAAGAAATTGTCAAATAGAAATTTGTCAATTATGACAATCTGACACCAAGTTTACTGCTCATTCTTGAAAATTGGGTTTTTATTTTTACTTTTCAGTTATGCTTATGTATTTTTCTTCATAAATTACATAGATTTCATATACATAAATCCCTAAAGAATAAATTTTTACAAAAAACCCCAAATCATTTTAGAGTGTTGGTATTAATAATTTTAATTTGTTTTTGGTAGGACATGATTCGTCCCACCTCTCAAGAATGGGTGATATCTTAATTTTAAGGTTTCCCAAGTCAAACATGTCAGGAAATCTAGAACTGGTGGGAAATATTTTTGATGCTTTTGAAGTTAATATTACGTGACTGGACGGCAATACAGTAATGCAAACAATGCAGTAATTAATAAGACTTCATATATTTTTTTCTTCTGCTTAATTGTCCTACGTTTGAAGAAAGGAATTGTGTCATTATTGGGGAAAACCGAGCCACTTTAAATTCCATGAAATTCCCTTAATTTCATCAGCTCATCTGGAAACTTGAAATTACATTATTGTGTCTTTTAACATACAGTCGCATTTCAAATCTAATTACATGGCGGTAAGATGACAAGTGGACCCTCCTAACAAAATTACAGTCTTTAAAGGGTACCCACTGTGTCGTGACGGCAACGATTTATGGTATCTTTGTTTTATAGGACTTTGGGAGGAAGAGGGTGCGTTGGAGGATTAGCAAAGTCGAGGCCTTGAAACTTACTGTACTTACTGTATCTAATGGCTTTGATCAGAAGAGCTGGGGTGTGTCTATGACTAATGTTTCTGTCTTGAAACAGATTTATATTGGTTACAGTGTGTTTACCTTCAGAGCATCCAGATCCAGATTTTTGTTTGTGTCTGTTTAGTGCTGGAACTTTGAGAATAAGAGCACAGCTCATTTGGGCCTGTAGATGTAGGAGTTTTCATGTAAGATTACTCAACGAAAATATAAATGCAACACTTTTGGTTTTGCTCTATTTTTCATGAGTTGAAGAAAAAAGGTGTCAAACATCTATGCACAAAAAGGTTTATTTCACTAAAAGTTCACAAAGTTGTTACAATCTGTGTTAGTGAGCACTTCTTCTTTATTGCGCAGGTGTGCGTTGGACTGGTCACAATAACACACACAGAGAACTTTGAGCTCAAAGGTCAAGTTATTTGAAGTTTGACCTTGTTTGCTGCTGCCTTTCCGGAGCGCAACCAATGAGACAACAACTGTAGGTGACGATGTAGAGAGAAGTGGCCATAGATGAATGGAAGCAACTCAAGCAGAGGAGGGATACTGTTGAGTCTTGAAGGGCACCCCAGACTCACGAGAGTGATCATTTTAATGTTTGTACAACATGTTTGCAAATCAAGGGTTCTCTTCTAGACACGATCAAGAGTGATGGAAGAACAGTGTTTCCAAAACAGAATATATCAGGGTAAGCCAATCAGAGACAGAGTAGGGTGGGTCATGGGTCAACATGAGTTTGCTGTCCTGGGAAAAAAATCGGCATCTGTAGCCCTCTGTGAAATAGCCAAAGTTGAGTGCTGTGTAAGTGTCTTTTTTCAGGGTAAAACTGCACATTTTAGAGTGGTCTTTTATTGTGACCAGTCCAAGGCACACCTGTGTCATAATCATGCTGTTTATTTTGGAAAAGCAGAGGCGCTCACCAACAAAGAGTTTAACAAATTTGTGAACAAAAAAGATAAATAAACCCTTTACATTTCCGTTGAGTACATATGCTGAACCTGCAAAGTCATAGTCTTAAAGGAGAAATATGTAAGAACCTAGTGTTCAAAAATGAGTACTGCAGTCCAAAAACTAAATTTGAGCCAGAAACAGTGTATTAAATGGGCTGAATCCCCTTTTAATAATCAGTTTATGGTTGAAGAACGTTGTTTCCCAAGTTGTTTGAGAGATTATTAATGATTTCTTATGATTTATAGACATCCAGCATTTATTTAAACTAATGAATGTGAAGCAAGAAGAAAAAAACTGTTTTTCTGGTCCCAGAATGGAAATTTCAGAAAGGAACATGTTGGCTGTAGTGTTGTTGTCTGAGAAGCCAGTATTTCAACATAGCGTGTTTCCTTAATCCCGGATGGCATATCATAGTGATTTATGATTTAGTACAGTAAATATATTACATATTTCTCCTTGAAATATCACGCAAGTAACAGTGAGGAAGACGTTGAGAAAACATCTCAGCCACTTCATATACATCATTACAGGCCTATTTGCAGAGCTGTGTTGTTACACATGGTTGCTGTAATGGCAGTCATTTGCAAAGAGTTAGAAAAGTGACCAGACAGCAAGCAGTCATTGGGCTGATTTGTGGTAAGCTAATGAGCTAATGAGCTAATGAATTCACTGAGGTTACCTGTTTGGCTTCCCTAGAAACAATGTCCTCCTCTGCTTTTTACTCCAGCTTTGTATGTGAACCTGACTGCGTTACAGTGTAAGACGAATCAGCGCTGCTAATGGGCTGCGTCTAACAGAATTTAGTGTTGTTTCTCAGTACTTAACCTTGCGTTAACAGTGAGCTATTATGTCCTCTTGAGCCTGGACATTTAGCTAATTGATCTGATTTGTCCACACATATGAAATGTCCACCTCGGTCTACACTCTTAGAAATAAGGTTCCTCCTGAAAGGCTGAGGTGCCACCCAGAACCATTTGCTTCAAAAGAACCCTTTTTTGAAGAAAGAGTCCGTCAAAAGTTCTATTTAAGATTAAAGGTTCCACCAAGAGCTTGTTTTCACCCAAAGAGCCCTTTTGGCTAAAAGAGTTCTTCAAGGTTTGTTGAAATCCTTGAAGAACTCTTTTGTCAAGTTCTTTGTCAAGTTCAGAGTTCTTGTTAGAGTCCCCTGAGTGGGTTGTAGATAGGACCCTTGGAATACAGAAGAGGTCTCGGTAGAGCCCCCTGGGTGGGTTCTAGATAAAAACCTTGGAATATAAAAGGGTTCTCAGTTGAAGTCCCCTGGTAGATTCTAAATACAACCTTTAGAATATAAAAAGGTTCTTGGGAGAAACCCATGGGTGGGTTCTTAGAAGGTGGAACCCAGAGGGTTCTGGGCAGAACCAATACACTATAGAAGGGTTCTCTTTAGAACCTCTTATAGGAGGTTCTGGGTGAAACCTTTCACAGATGGTTCCAACCCCTTATGGTGAATTTTAGGTAGAACTCTCTGAAAGGTTTCCAAGTGAAACCTTTATAAAAGGTTCCACCAGAAACCAAAAAGGGTTCTCCTGTGGGGACAAGATGAAGAATGTTTTATGGTTCTAGTTAGGACCTTTGTTTCTAAGAGCGCAGAGTGAACAGAATGTCTTGCGGTGAGGAAAAGCGAGCTGAACCTCAGCGATCTGCCACGGCCACGCTTCCAGTCAGCACATTAGTTCATGCGTGCCAGCTCGCCAGCACATGTGCGACATGTACATATGTTTGTGTGTTATGTATTTAGTTGTTTTGCAGGCTGTGTCAATTTATTTGTGTTTGTGCTTGCATGCATGTTTGTGTTTTGCACACTCATGCCTCATCAACATTGCGTCTGAGGCCCATCTGGTTTCCTTTGAAGAGGCTCGTGGAGCTGCAGCAGCCGGGCCTTTAAGGCAGGGCCGGGCGGGCCAGCAGCGGTTCCTCCCCACTTACACATTAATCCACGGTGCACGGCCCGCTGCCAGTAACAGTATAGAACGACCCTTGTGGATACTTCCCAAACCACCCAAGCTCATACCCCACTTTCTCTCTTCTATTGCCCTTGAAATGGGGCCTGCTCTAAATATTATCTCCCCCTGTGCTTTATCCCTCCGTTTATCCCTAAGTCGGCAAAGAGAAGAAAGGAGCCGTGGGGCTGAGTCATTTTTTCCCCTCTCTTCTCCTCTCTCCAAAACCACAGGCAGCGGCAGCGGCTTCCTGGAGATGAGCGCTTTTGTCTGTTGTGTGACCGCTGCGGCTTTAGGCAGATCCTCCTCTGATGAGGTAATGCACGGGCTAGATGAGGAGGCAGAGTGAGAATGGAGGAGGGCAGCTTGGGGATGGATCTATATTTTAACCTTTGATTTATCCAGAGAGAGGTTGCTCTACTGGGGTGCATGCTCCTTTTCGGCAACACATTCATATCTGCTCATAGGTGGCCAGTGGTGCATGCTGGTCTTCTCTAATGCAGTGCCTGTGGGCGCCTCGCTGAGCGGCTTCTCATCAGCTTACGGAGGAGAAATCTTTAATCCTTTATGCTAAGATTTTCCCAGGTGATCTCTGGTTAGAGTGTCAGTTATGTGAGGGTGAAATGGTGCAGGGTAGAAACAGTGGATAGTGTTGGCAGGTGGGAAGACTGCAGGAAGGGGGGCGTCCCTGTTTATGTTGTGTTGCTCTTAATGATTAGTCACAGTGCCTGGAGAGGACACTCAAACCTCCAAAAACACAATGGTGGTGTAAATACTGAAGTTTGAAAGGATAGCTTGGATTATTTGAAGTGGGCTTGTATGAGGTACTTACCGATAGTCAGTGTATTACTCACAGTAGAGGCAGTCGACACACCCACAGCGTCAGCAGCAAAACATGTTTCAGCCATATTTATATATATGTTTAAGTGCACACTATATTTGCAATTATTTTTTACAATTTTACCTAGCCATTAGACAGCCTTTACTGATGGAAAACCCCTATTATATAAGCCAATATCACTCTCTCCAAACCAACCAAACTCCATTGACCTTTTTTATGTGGCTAAAGCTCTTTTCGCTGCTGACCCTGTCCACAGCAGTACATTGCTTAGCTTCCCACATCAGGGCTCCTGCTGCTTCTCCAAACATGGGGTGTGCCAACCACAATCTACTGTAAGTAATAAACTGACTGTCTCACTCCCTCACTTCAAATAATCTGAACTAATCCTTTAATCATCAAGAGGTGTCAGGCACATTAATGATGGAAAACAAGCCTTTTTTAAATGTCAAGTCAGCACATTTTGAATATGTGCAACAAGTAAGAGTGCAGTTGCCTTCATATATGTTGGATACAGGATTATTCATAAAGATATACACACACATGGTGAGAGTGTGAAAAGGGATGTGAGTGTGTTAGTGGTTGATGTACGGACAAAAACCATCCTCTTGCACAACAATTTTTCGCTAAAGTATTGACCTTCTGATGCAAAAAAAAAAAGGAAAAAAAGTGCTGGCGACTTCAGTGCTGGTGCCGATGCTTCAGAAAAAGCACATGACACACACACACACACCCCAGGCCAAGCGAAGGAGTTGGCAGTGAAGGGAACTGTAGTACACGGGGAGTTGGCAGGACTGAGTTTGGAGGAGAACGGGGAAAATGTTGCAGTGAAGTGAAAGTAAATGTGTTTCTTGAATTCTTTCTTACAGTGACACAGGACTCTGTTGGTCATTAATTTAATTTTTTATTTTTTTGGGAATGCTAGTCATTTAGTGTAACCACACTTGTGCTTTTTTGATTTCTTCTGTGCTTTGGAAAAGTAAAGCACATTTAAAAAGCTTTAATTCTCATGCACTTCTATTTGCAAATAAGTCTTTCTGAATCCCAGGAACTATATCTCCAGAAACACTTAGATATAATTTAAGAATTTATTAGTAATTGCTACAAAACCGGCTTAATTTTGCAACCCATTCTAACAATATTTCAACATTTTTGACTGCCCAAATCTTGCCTCTTGCCTCTCAAACTGTTGTGAAATCAAGATACTCAGTGTTCAGTCAGATAATTCAATGTGTTTCTGTTGCCATTAAATAATTTCTTCATAGATAAAATGAAGTGTGAAAGGTTTTATATGATTCTAAGAAAACTTTCCACTTAGCTTTCACAATTGGCAATAAAAAAGTTGGACAGAATCCCAGTTTGTGTGCACACATTGGCAGCCTCTCCGCATGTTTGAGCTCCCTGTCTTTTTTCTCATTTCACCGGTGACAACTGTTATCTGCTCGGGCTCCTGTTGAGAAACGCCACCAGACTTGCTGACATTCGGGATAATTGCTTCCTGTTTTAACTGTCATGGGTCGTGGAGGTCAGAGGTCAGGGTCAATCTCAGCTGTTGTGCCCTGGGCTACAAGGGACACCACCTGGTTTTTAGGTCATGGTGGTCCAGCATATTATCCTCTCTAAACAATATGCTTACTGCATCTTTTTACATTCTTTAACATGCCGTAGCTGGAAAAAAGGTTGTTTTCAGCAGGTTTCCTTCAACACTTCATTAAAAAAACAGAGGCTTTTAAAGAGCTTGTGTTTGCTTGTTTGGATAGAAGGAAGGAAGGTTGGTGCACAAAGCACCACCTCTGCAACAGTGTCTGTGCTGCAATGCTAACACCTGTTTCTGAGAGACTCGTAGCAGCCTCTCACTTGTGAAAAGTACTTTACTGACCCTGAATGCAGCACACTAACAAACACCAACATCCTCATAATTACAGTATTCTCATTACAGTAAAAATCCTGCATCTCATTTTAAAGCTGCCATCAGCCAAAATTAACCGGCCTTAATGGCTGCTGATTGCATTCCTACACTGGCCAGCCCCCCTCCTCCATTTTAGTGATCTGATCGTTTAAGTACATGCTAGCATAATTGAGGTCTCTTCCTTGATTAGATTTGCACCAGCTTTTAACAAAGCCTGCTCGAACTTAATCCAATGAGGCCCATTGTAGGGAGAGCGCAGGGATGACATCGCTCCTGGTTAACTTCAAAATCATCCGAGCCGTCGAGCAATTAGAGGCTACGCTGATAAAGAGGCTGGACAACTAAAACTAATGACACAATGTTTCTCAAAGCAAGATAACAAGTGGACAATTGAGCTGTAATTCATACCCTGAACTACCTTGTCACTTTGTGAACACACTAACCTTTTTAAGAATAATCTTAGAAAGAATTATTGCTATGAATTTTAATTTCATTATGACAATTTAAATGCTTTTAATTAACAATAAGGCACAAGGCAACAAGGAAATAATCATTTCTGTCAAAATAGAATAAACACAATTAAAGATGGGGGCTGGTTTTGATTAGTTTTCAGTGATTATTTAGTCAGATTTTAGCAGAGTTTGCTAGAGCTGCAACAATTAATCAATTATTAAATTAATTGGATTGTGGATAAAACAAGACATTTTAGGATGTCATCATCAACTAATCAATTAATAAAAAAAAAATCAACAGAGTAATAGATGATGGAAATAATTATTACTTGCAGCCCTATAATGGTTTGAATAGAAAAATAGAAAGATGGTGGCTGGTTTTAATTGATTTTTTAGTGATTATTTAATCAGGTTTTAGAAGAATAGGCTGGAGCTGCGATGATTAATTAATTATTAATTGACTATTAAATTAATCGCCAAATATTTCACTAAGAGATTTATCATTTTATTGACTAATCAAGTCATTTTAAGATAAAAAAAAATGTCCATCTTGACCTTTGGAAAAAACCCTGATCAACATTTTTCACCATTTTATGCACTAATTCATTCCTGAATTAGTCTGCATGGCACTGATGACGAGGCAATGACGTCCATGTTTTGGAATTCTACGCAGTTACATGGCAGCCACGATGCACTCGGTAGACCTGACCGACTGGGATGGGAATGGGCATCTCAGCAGGGTGTGGAGGTGTCGGCTGTGGCTGCGTCCTCCGGTGACACCTGCTCGTCCATAATCACAGTTAGAGACTAAACCTCCTTCTGACCTGTGGCTGTGTGTCACACACTCAATCCCCTAATCTTCTCCTTTGTTCTCTGTCACCGTCAATTAGTCATGTACCTGGAGTCAGCCAGCTGAAAGTGTGTGTGAGGATACTCGCCTGAGCTCGAAAACTTTAATTACACTTACTGTTAACTGCTGTATGTGTTTACATTATGTGTGTAAGAAGGTGGCTGCATATTGAGTGTGCATGTGAATTAGAGCTGAAGTTAACAATCAATCAACAGAAAATTAACCAGCAATGTTTTGAGAATTGATTAATTTTCTTGAAGCAAAAGTGCCCTAATATACAGAGCTTCTAGCTTCTCAAATGTGAATATTTGCTGTTTTTGTCAGTCCTCTAGAATAATAAATTGAATTCCTTTGAGTTTTAGATATAAGAAGATATTTAATGACATCGTCTTGGGCTTTGGGGGGTTGTGATGTGCCTTTTTCAATACTTTTTGTAAACCAAATGATTAAAGGGATAGTTCAGATTATTTGTCATTTTGAGTCATTTTTTGAGAAAAAATATTCCAATTCTTTCAGATTTCAGCTTCTCAAATGTGAATATTTTCATGTGTCTTTAGTCCTTTAGTAAACTGAATAGTGGCACCAGTATGGAAGCTAAGCAATGTACTGCTATAGACAGGGTCAGCAACAAAAGGTACTTTAGCCACTTAAGAAAATGTGAACCTAAAAAAAATCAATATCAGTTTAAGTGTATGCTATATTTAGAATATGTTCACTAATTTACTTTGCCGTCAGACAGCCTTTTCCGACAGGAAGCTGGTGTTATATAAGACAAATATCGCTCTCACCAAGACTTCATGGGTGAAATTAGTAATTTAACATTGCAGAACACAGGAGTTACTGGTCTATCAGCGCTTTGATCTATTAGTTAGTTTGTGTTATTGTGTGTTTTAAAAGGTTATTTGAGATTCACCAAAGTCGCACAAATTAACAGATAGAGGCAACAGTAGACCAGCAAGACCCGGGTTCTGTGAGGTAAAATTGCTGATTTTTCCTGTGGAGTTTGGTTGGTTTGGAGAGTAACATTTTTCCATCGGAAAAGACTGTCAATGGCAAGGTAAAGTGGTGAAAATGTTCCAAATATAACATACACTAATATTGATTTTTTTTTTATTTGTTAAGTGGCTAAAATGTATATTTTGCTGACCCTGTTCACAACAGTACAGTACTAAGCTTCTGTACTGGGGCCCCTCACGGCTTCTCATAACTGAGGGCGTGCCATCTAGTGTATGTAATACATTGACTATTGAAAAGTATCTTATACATCAAATAATCCAAACTATCCCTTTAATTGATAACTTGAGAAAATAACTGGCAAATAAATTGATAAAGAAAATAGAAGTTAGGTGCAGCCCTAATGTGAATCTGAGTTCTGAGATTCTGAGGGTGGAAAGCTCACATCATAACTTTTAAAAATATTGGTAATTTTAATGATTTATTTTTTATAATTTATGTTTTACGTTTTGCTCCTCTACAAGATGACAAAGTTCTATGCAAAGGGCTATTAAAAACTCTTTCAGTTTTTAAAGCTCTTTTCAAAAACACACCTGAGGCAGATTTCGATGTGATGTTTATCTTTATGTCACCTCACATGTATGTGTATTAGACTAATTGATCTCCGACAAGATCAGAGTCTAGATTAAGAACAGGAAGGGTTTCAACTTCTCTCTGCCTCCTGTTCCCATCCATTCAGTAAAACCCTCCTACTATTCTTAACAATAGGATTTCACACTCGCTATAAATAGGCCCGAACAAGTCAGAGCTCACCTGTTCAAGCTGTAACTAATCCAGAACTATTTCTATAGTTCCCCTTGAGGTTCAATGATCTGGCCCATAAGGTGCCAGGGGATGAGCAGGCATGCTGGTTTGTTGGAGAGAAAGAAACAAATCATTTTGGAGGCAGGCCCAGTTTTTGAAGGGCTGTTTTGGAAATCAAAAGCTGTTGATTGCAGTTTCAGGATGTTTTTGCAGAGCCTTTCTAATGTTAATGTACTTTATTGAACTCAATCACTCAGATTTGGCAGAATGGGAATGGCAGGTCAGAAAATTGGGTATTTATACAGTCTATATAGAGAATAAAGAGTATATCCACCACCTTATCTGGATCCTGTGTTTACAGGCGATTGTTGACAGTAGCTGATATGCAGTGCGATAAATGTACTTTGATTTACAGGGGAAACAAAGCTGTATTATGTGAGCCAGGGACACTTAAGACTGGAGTAACTGTGATATGAACACAGGCCAAATTTATGTGTGCATGTTGAAGAGGGCAAGCACCCCCGGAGCATGTTTGTTAAAGCCTTTGGATGAGGATCCAGAATGCTTGGCTCCCTGTCAAACGCCGGATCACTCGCTGACAATAGAGACAGATTTTTGATGCTGTTGCCAGTTTGTCGTTCTTGAAAGATACGCGTTTAGATATGCAGTCGAAAGTGCTGCGTACAGACATCGCTGCAGAGAAAATATACAGCACAGATGCAAATGATTTATCATCTGGATGCTATTAATTTAACCTATGGAGTCTTACTCAATAATTAATGTCTATTGGCATATGACCCTATATGCCATACAGTAAACAGCATGTCTCATAACTATGTATGAGATCTTGTAGTCAGCTAATATATGGCTGAAAGGCCCAGAGACAAGCCCTGGGTCTTAATAAATCAGCCATATCTAATGAACCCCCTAATTGTGATTTACAGCCTGCAAGTCCAGCGCTGCGATGGAGAGAGGAATGGCTGCAAAGAGAAAGAGAGAGAAGAAGGGAGAGCAGTCAGAGTATCCTCGTCCAGATTGAAAAAAAAGAAAAAAAAGAAACGCAGCTTTATTAAAAACGCTGCTCCCTTCCAGCAACTGTGAAATTCTTGCGTGAGTCTCATGAGAGGTTTGTCAAGATATGATCCTTAATGCGATAAAAATCAGAACAGCTGGACGAGAAACCGTTACATTCGCAGTCCAGCCAGCAACAGAAAGAAAGACAGAGAGGGGATATTTATACATTCACTTAAAGTACTAATCTGCCCGTTCCAGCTTCTTTTTTTCAGATTTGTCCTTTATTGCTTGTGGTGATTGTGATTTTTCAGTGGAAGCTCTACTGTGACGTTTGCACTGGGACCCACTGTGGGCCCCTCGCCAAGAGTCTACAACAATAATAAAATTATCACTTTCTTGCAAATGTACGGCACAGAGATCATGTTACTCAAACAAATATCAATCATTAGGTATTAGAGGTGCATTGATTGATCAATTATGAATCGATTAGTACATTAATCACCAACTATTTTGATACTAAATTAATTGGTTTGAGTAATTCTCTGATTCCAGCTTCTTATATGTGAATATTTTCTGGTTTGTTTACTTTATGACAGTAAACTGAATATCTTTGAGTTGTGGACAAAGCAAGACATTTCCTTCAGTTTTGGCAGACACCGATGGACATTTTTAACCATTTTCTGACATTTTCTGACTAAAGATGCAACCTTTTTATTAACCTTGTCAAGGTAATTACCTTGGATAGAAGAAACGTCTGTTTCCAGGGCTTTTTTTTTTT
>JAJHUR010072572.1:8808-22848 GCA_027495735.1 Lutjanus campechanus | reverse complement strand
GTATAGTGAACAGTCAATTTGGTTGTGGTTATTTAACCCAAATTTATTCGAGAATATGCACCATTTTTAGTGCTGAAAGTAACTAGTATTTTCATTACTGATGAATCTGCACTTTATTCTTTTGATTATTGACAAATACCATCACAATTTCCCAAAATCAATCGTCCAATTAATAGTTGAAGCCCCCAAAACTATTTGATTTACTATAACTTAAGACAACTGAGAGACAAAAAGCAGTAAATGCTTGGCAAATTTCATCGGCAAATTTATATCTATTATTCCAGTAACTAAATTACATAGCTATAATAATATCTGTTTTGAAATATTATGTCAAAAGATTTAATTTAAACTTTTAGGCAACATGCTCTATAAAAGTGTGTCTGCATGGCCAAATAAATATGTAAGAATAAAAACCGAGCAGAGTACTTGCTCTTCCATCGTGCCATTCAGCCTCTGTGTTATAGCTTGTTGCTGTCACCCAGTGGCAGAAAGCATGTCACAATCACAACAATGTTATGATTTGTCCTGGTTGGTCTCAGCCTTGTACTTTGGTCAGGAAGGTCATGCAATCTTGCTCCTGCGCCAGTTTATTTGGCACACCGCCCAGGCCTGTTAGATTCTGCTATTATTATATACAGACGGCAACAATAATGTCTGCTTATCCTTCAAAAGTCTTCAAAACAAATAGTTGATAAAAAATAAAATGCAACTAAATCACATACATTCACAGTATATCTTCCGATAAAAGATAAATTATAAAGAATTGTAGCATGTTTTGATATTTATATTGTTTCCACGGGCAACGGTCGTTAAATTAATGTTAAAAAAAACAACCCTGGCGATAAATCCAAGGGTGAATAATAGTTAACATCAGTTTATCGATTTTATCTCTGTCCTGTGGGTTTGACAATTTTACTTGCTGACAAGAAACAAACCTCAAAATCTCCTGTATATGTTAGTCGCTTGTTGGGACGAATTCTGGACCACTTTGTTCTCACACTACATTTCCCAGAAGTCAACTGGATGACTTGTAGTGTATGATTGACAGATTCATGGACGAATCCCCTTCTAGCTTATTTGATGTTGGGCGGGGCCATTAAACTTCAAACCGTTCTGCGGCTGCGCAGTGGCCTACTGCGCTCAGAGCTGTACACAATGACACCGGCGAGTCCGATGCAGAGGTAAGATAACTCTGTTTTTATAACCACAGCGATGTGAATCGCAGTTCATTTGTTGTGTAACTTATTCTTTATAAGTATAGTCATTGGCAGCTTTTAAGTCTGAAAATGACGGTTTTGAAACGCAGTTCGTGACAATTGGTGCAGTCGGGTTACAGTGTCACTGAAATGTTCCAGATCGATACAGCGTCGACAGCTGTGTCGACGAGTGCTTGTGGGTTATCGGCGGGTTATCAGCCTCTGGTACACTAGAAATGTTTGGTCAATACTGTTTGTCCCCTTGATAATATTGTGGAAAACTACTATGACGCTGTATGCATCCACAAAAGTCAGATGGCTGTTTTAATTATATTGTTTTTAGCTGCAACTAATGTGAACACACACCAATTAACAGTTACTATGGAGGAAACGTGTATCTGAGTTTATGAGCCCACTGCTCGATAAGAAAATAATATGCATCAAGTGCAGAGTACAACCTGCTCTACTGCACTGATCAGAATGCATGGTTATTTACTGGTGTAGAAAGCAGCAAGTTGCACTGCATACCACTGGTCCTCAAAATCAGCAATGTTAAAGTGATTTCTGGTTACAGTGTAGACACTAATCGGACTTAAAAGATTTTGGTACAACGAATTCAGTATTATGCCTAAACTGAACTACCACAGGGACTTCAACACAATAAGAGTTTGGTAAAAAAAAAAAAAGAAAAGAAAAAAGATTTAACTTGTGACAGTTTCCTTTAGAGCCAGACCGATATATCTGTCAGCAGATAATATTGGTACGATATTGGCCTATCACAGCTATATTGGCCTATATCGGTGTCAGCCTATGTGTTGTTTTTAGAACGAACATAATGCATAATGGACATTTTTACTCCCTATTATTATCTGCATCTACCCCAAAATTCCAGTACTGGTCGGACTCTGGCTTCCTTTGACTGCAGTGAGAGATACTATTTGGGAATCTCAGAACGCAATGTGTCATGGAATTGCTTGTGCCTTTAATGTGGCAATATTACAGTAAATCAAGCTGAAATTTACAGTGAAGGTAGAGGATCTTATTATAACAGAAGTTTGTGTAAATTAAAACGCATAAAGAGGAAGATGTGTCAGACCACAGTCTGTTTGGTTTGAGCTCAGGAACTCAGTTTTTGCATGGCATGCATTTACAAGGTTTTCCTTCCCTCCCTGCTGCACTGTCACTAACCATCATGAGAATAAAATAAGAGCTGAGCTGGAACATAATGATACCTGTTGGGAGGTTAAATATGGTTCTGCTGTGCATGATTGGCCAGGGCTCTGTGTGAAAACTGCAGGTTTGCTGCAGCACAGTTATTTGAGGGCTGCTGCTCTTAAATAATATTTACTCATGCCCAATGTGTTCTTACCTGAAAGATAAATGTAATCTAAGCATGCTGACATGGTGTCTGTACTTTCTATGATCATATCCTGTTTTTAAGGTGTTATGGGTTCTGTTACCACCAGTATCTATGTGGCTACAGAGCCTGGCTTCCTGCCATTTACCATAGTAAAGCTCCTGTGCTCTGTTGGATGCTGCTGCTGCACTATTCTACACTTGACAGCAAGTGCACACAGTACAGTAACATGTATCCTCATTGGCAAGACCATAGATATAGAACCATATGCATCTATGTCCACTAGGAATACAAATGTTGTGCATTTTCCCCAACTGATAGTTGAACACATTAAGAATCAGTAATCCACTAAATATTAATGATTAATCAGATACAAATGCACATCTTCTCCTCAGTTTAAGTTTTATTTAAACAATTCTAGTGGCATATTAAATATCGTAAACATTAATTTAGGAAGCCCAAACAATTTAAATAAACAGAATCATAAAACAATAAGGCTCTGGCTTGAAACAGCTTCTCTTGTCTGTTTGCTCTTATTCAACAAATGGGTCCAAAGAATGTCAAATGGGGCGTATGCTTCCAAACTAAAAAACAAATCATGAGAAAACTTGTGAGCTCTGCGGAAATGGTATAACATACATTGCCAGTTAATACATTTTTAATCAGTTAAATTTTTAACAGTGATTGATTAATGATCAGTTATTAACATCCCTCATAACCACCACCATGTTTTATATCTAAAATAATAATAATTAACTTTGCATGGCACTTTTCTAAAAACAAAGTTTATGGAGGGTGTTACACCCCCCCATACAGCAACGATTAAAATATTGAATAAATAAATAAACACAGATACTATTTAGAACAGACCAAATCTTTACATATATAAGTGTGCCAAAAAATGCTGAAAAATAGGAGTGAAGGGTAATACAACTGTAATGCAGTGAATGCAGTGCATAGGGAGTGATTGACTTAAAAACCTGTCTACAAAAGTGTGTTTTTGAAAGAGATAAAATAGTTTTTGCGAGCCATATTTCTTTGGTTAGGCTGCTGCAAAGTACAGGCACTCTAATAATCTATGAGAGGGACAAAAATAAAATACAAGGGTTCAAGGTCCAAGGGTTCATTTAAAAGTCATTAGTCAAAGCTGTATACTGTGTGTTACAGACCTGTCTTGCAAGTATCTTTACATGCACATTTTTTGTGTTTTAGAAAAAAAGAATGTATAATCATTCTACTGTACATGTTTTTTAGAAAATAGTGGGAGACAGAGGGTGAGATGAATGTCTCTAACCGTCACAGCGGCATGCAGTGTGCTATTTATAACGATAGTACCTGGAGACTCTCAGTGGTGATAACTGGCTCCAAAATAAACTGGATTGTCATCAAGTGCCCTCTGTGAGGAGGCTTGGAATAGTCCAACAGTGGATTTGTTGTCTCCTGTTAAAAAATTTGGAATTTAACTAGTATGTATATCAACTTACCCATTTACCTACCCATTCTCATTCTGGGTCTTTTAACACGTGGCTAACGATGTGAAGACGCTGGTTAGATTTTGGTTAGAGCTTGATGGATACTGGATTGGGGTGTAAAAAACAAATCAGATAATGATAAATCAGTTAAAACTCAAATTTTATGTTATTTTATTGTTGTTGTTTTTTTGTTTATTGTCATTTTCTTGGACTGTTTTTATTTTGCTGCTTTAAAGCGCTTTGTAACTGTTTTGAAAAGTGCTATAAAACTATATATACATAATCCAAAATAACAGCAACTTTCATTGGTATTTTTAATAATTATATATACCTAAAATACAAATGCACTATAAAACTAAAATAAATACATAAATATAAAACAATCTTCATTATTTTCTGTCTAAAAATAAAAGTTTCATGTCAGAGCATGTTGAACAGAATATATGCAGATACAGATATAGACAGATATGGCTGTAATAGGCCATATTGGGCCGATAATATAGGCCAGCTGATATATCAATCTGGCTCTAGTCTCAGTACAAAAACTACTTGGTTAGCTTTATGAAAAGATCATGGTTGGGTGTTAAAATATCCTATATAAATAGCCTATATTTCATTATTCAAGTAATGTGACAAAAGTAACACAGTATTAAGTAAGTTACTTAAAACTTAAGACATCATCGACTTTTGGTTTCTCACAGGACAGGACAGGAACCGCAGCCTCTTGGGTGTAAGTCCTGTGTTTGTTTCACCCATCCATCCTCCTACACCATCTCCTCCAAACGCTAACCTTTTCACTCCTTGTATTACGTCACCTGATGGAGATGGGTTTCCGTTGAAGTTACTTGAAAGCCTGGTGTGTCTCATACAGATGCTAAAAGGTGCCTTGTTTGTTTGTACATGATGCCAAAGGGGTGTGTCGAAATGGTGATATTGTATGACCTTGGAATGAGGACGGGCTGGTTTGACGCGCTGTGCCGTGCCTCTACTCACTGTTGATATTTGTCTGTCTTGCAGGTTTGGACAAATCAGCTCTTACTCAGAAATGGAGGCTTTGCTGAAGATTGGCAGGTAGACATCAGGCTTCCCTTCACCTCCACTACTGCCACTGTGAAGAAGATATAATCCAGACATTTCCACCAACACTAACAGCAAGTTAACCTCTAAACTCCTGCCACTCCAAACCTGCCTCCCTACACACCTCGCTGTTTGAAGTCTTCAGCATGTATCAGATTGTCCCGGTGGCCCCTGGGGAGCCGCAGCCGGCCGGGGGAGCTGGTGGTTCGCCCCTGAAGAAGAAGCTGGCTCATGAAGGCCGGCCTCTGGTGATGGCCGGCATGCTTGGCTGTGTGTTGGTGCTGGCTGCTGTGGTGGCCTGGTGCTACTACTCAGCGTCCCTCCGTAAAGCCCAGCTGCTGAAGGCTGAGCTGTTAGACCTCAACAAGGATGGTTTTATCATTCGTAACCAGGCGGGGGCTGTCATCTTCAGTATGACCTTCAGGTGGGTTCACTGTGGGGATTATTCTCACGTTTGATTAATCGTATTATTATTGTTTTGATTCTTGATGAATCGTCTTGTCAATAAAACGTCAAAAAAATGGTGACAAATAACCATCTTAATTCTCATCATGACCAAGGTGACATATTCATATTACTCAGTTTGTCTAACCAACAGTCCAAATTTCAAAATACTAAATTTACATTAAAATAGAACAGATAAAAGCAGGAAATACTCTCTAATTACACAAATTATCTTATTTTATCATATTTACATTTAAAAAAATATACATTTTTGTAAATCTAACTAACCGAAATAACCCAATTACCCATGTTGTATCCACAAGTTTCCTTGGAGTGCTGCTGGGTTGTGTTCACAGATATTCTGAGAATCCTCTCAGAGAGCTCCTGACTTTAGCCTTAAAAATTTCTATCCAGGAGTCTTAGCTTAGGAGTGATTTAGGAAGACTCTCAAGCAACTCTGAGCAAGGAGGAGACAGAAGCTCTAATCTTTGTGAGGAGGTGTGGTTGACCCAGTTGCTAGTATGACTCATGCTTCTACAGAATGTGATTGGTTCATCTGAAAAAGAAAAAGAACTCTTACTTAAAATGGAAAGAGATTAGACAATGAAATTGATAGGATTTAGTCTCTATTAAGACATGGTGTAATTATACTTAAACCACATGAATACTAAGTAGTCTACAAAATACTTGTGCAATAGCCTTTTCACATATTGGTAGTTGTTATGTTTATTTGCTTATGTTTATTCACCATGGTGAAAATTTAGTGCTTAATATTTACTTTTATAATAATATACTTATTTGATATTAACGGGGCAAGCCTGCTGTGTCCATGAATGCCATCCTGTGAGCCTGTGGAGTGCTGACATCCATTTAAAATTCAATGAACTGTGTCACAATTGTGATCACTTTCATTTCTGGCGCTATAACATTATGTGGGAGATGTATCTGCCTTGTCTGGTTTTATTTTCTTTTGTAAAACACTTTGCAAAACATTGCTAATAAAGTCATATATAAATAAAGTTTTTTAAAAATTATCATTATGTGAGCCCAACTCTAATGAGATCAATCACAAACATTATCTCTGCATGATCTAATCTGTAGCGTTTTACTAACTGACTGTCATTCACCGTTTGGAGAATATTTCTCACCTCTTTGTCTTTCTTCCATTTTAAAGAGACAGTCCACCCAAAAATGAAAATTCACAGGAAATCAGCGTTGCAGAATCTTCTAACCAATTTATTGGTTATCATTTTTGGTGAGCGGTTTTCAAACAGAAAAAACAACCAAAAAAACAAAACAAAATAAAATGTCCCAACAAGCCCCGGCTTGCCGCGTTCACTTGAGTGCGCAAACCGTCACACCACACACCCAGTTCAAACGGTCTGCACATGCATGTGAACGTGGCTCCAAGCTAAACACAGTGTAAATGACGTCTTTCAAGACACCTTGGCATGGACTAAAAAATTAAGCCGACCTTCAAGTGGCATGAGGGTGAGTAGATAATGAGAGTTTTTGGATGAACTATCCCTTTAAGAAACTCTAAGGCCTGTTAAAAGTCCTCCTCACTACTCCTAACAGTTGTTCACCTTAGGAACTTTTTCAAGGGCCAGGTTGTTTTGTGAGCAACTTCTATCTTTACCAGGACATACTCACTCTTATCTTGAAATGGGGAAATACTTGGAAAACGTCACGTCTAAGAATTTTCTTAGAATTTCATAAGAGCAACTTTTTTACAAGGAAGCGAATATGGCCCCCGACTGATGAAACTCTAAGCTTGAAGAGTCATATTTGGTTTGTTTGCCATAAAATATCCAAATCTATGACATCACTGACAGATTTCAAGTTTGATTCATCAGACGTGTAATAACTCTATTGAACTCTTAAGCTATTTTCTAGCTTAAATTATCCTCACCTCATGTATTGCTAGTCAGCCTCTCTCTTCAGTTAGTCCTGTTTTTTTTAAAAACACAAATAAATACCAAATTTGCCTTTATTTATAAAAGGTTGCATCAGCCTGCTTCTCGTCCCATGCCTTGTAAAGTATTTTTCCAGCCTTAGTCTTTCCAGGCTAACTGTGATGTTATTAACTATTATATGAGACATCCCAGCTGCTTACATGTCCCAATTTTCTGCACTGGGCTCTGTCAACTCTTTATTAAATATAATGAGGTGAGATGAGATTCTTTCTATAAGCCTCAAGTGTATTTTTTTCATCTCAACTGCACAATTTGCTTCCTTTGTTTTCTTGTTGACCCATCAAAATAGTTTCAGCTGAATTTTCTGTTAATCAAATAATCATTTCAGCTTTAGGGGAATGTAATATATACAGGATAATGATTATCCTGCTGATGCATGGCCATTTCAGAGCAATCAAAATCGAGAGTGACCAGAAAAACAGGAACAATTGTACACTGTCATGCAATCTTGTGGCTTCCTGTGATAAATACTTAGCTTGTGAATCTAACAGTCAGTAAATCTTGGCTAACAATAACCTCTGTAACATGCAGTATATCACTTTTTTGGCCTCAGCACAGTTGTTCCTCTTTGTGTGCTGACCCGTACTCAAAAGCTGCACTGTGTCGATGGATAATGGAGATCCAGATGAGGCAGACGCATGATTACACCCTCAGGGAAGACTGATTTAGTCATGTCCTTTATCAGCACAGCTCACATCAACAGAATTTGCCACAGCACAACCCCTGCACTTTCAGAGAAACAGACTAATGTAATCTAAAATAGAGTAATAAAATATCTGATATTGTATGCAATATAATAACGTGCAATATCTTCTGTATTGTGATTGGATTTCCTCTCGGTTGTAGTGTTTTTGGTGTACTTTATCTTTTCACCAATATAGAAATATGACTCACTCTGAACAACACTTGCTCTGTTAGTGCAGTAACAAGTTTATTTATTATTTTTCCCCTCTACTCTGTCAATGCTCCGTCCAGGTCTGGCACTCTGGATCTGGACTCCTGTTCAAAGGAGGGAAATATTCTCAGCTGCACTCAGTCAGACTCTGGCAAGCTCAACTTCTTTATCCAGACGGTTCGGCCGAAGGACACGGTGATGTGTTACCGCGTCCGCTGGGAGGAGCTGCAGAATAAGCTTTCAGTGGAGCACGCCATGGCCTATAATGACTCTCATTGGTACGGAGGGGCAGAGACGGCGACACAGTACTGGCCTGTCAGGATCCAGGGCGAGCAGGAACCACAGCCCTTCATCACCAGTGATGTTTACTCCAATCGGAACGCCTTTGGCGGAATCTTAGAACGCTATTGGCTGTCTTCGAATGCGACTGCCATCAAGATTAATGACTCGGTGCCGTTTCATTTGGGCTGGTCAGCGAAGGACAGGACGCTCAGGTTCCAGGCCCGATACCAGGACTCTCCCTTCAGACCACCAGAGGGGCAGCAGGCCTTACCTGAACTCAGCTACAGAGTCTGTGTGGGGTCAGATGTTACCTCTATTCACAAATACATGGTGAGTTTAGACACACTGTGTGTTTTTATTTTGATGGTAAGGCAAAAATAACCCATCTTATTTTCTTCATAACATGTATTATTCATATAAAGTGCAGTCTAGTTTTTTTCTAAGTTAGAAATGAGTTTGTGTTAAAAGTAGTAAAGTTAAAGTCTAGAGCACTACTGACTGAGATGTTTTGGCACAGGTGGGGATTGTTGCATTTATACTTGGATACATACAAAATCACTGCATTAACTTGAAAATGCACATGTTGGTTCTCTTCCAGGCACTTGCTTACAGAGCGAGGCCAAATTCGGAAGCAGCTCTTTTTCTTTGAGAGCATATTATAGCAGAGCAAAATTAACTAAAAGCAAAATTGGAGTGAAGACTTGGAAACAGTAGTTAGCATACCCACTTATTCTAAACATTCGTATCCGCCCAGAATTTCCCAAGTGGTGCAACCCAAAACCTGAAACAGTCTCTAGTAGCGTCTCCATTATATTGATCTGCTTTTCAGTGTCTTTAGCTTCGGGGACTATTGGTTAGATGAAAACAAGATGTGAAACTGATCTACATGTCCTCACATTTTATGAGCTAAATGATCATTTCATTAATCATAAAATATATTTGTCAAGAACAAAAATAGTGGTTAGTTGCTTATGTAACAAGGACTTTAATCAAATTAGTTTTGATTCCACAACACTGAATGAAGACTGAAAGCAAGAAAAATCTGTTCGGCTTGCTATGTCCAAAGGTAAGATCGTTGGTTTAATGTCCTGACATTTGTCAGGACATTTTAATTTGAAAGCTCATTAAGATCAGTTTGCGATTTAATATTGAAATTGCGACACCAGTGATCTGTGATAGGCCAATATCAGGCTCTGAACAAAATCCACCTTCCAGCACCTCTAAAATCTCATTCATTTATTCTGTTTTCGGAGGGTGGCACTACCTTTTGACTGGGAGCAGTGACTTCCTTCTAGGCTATGTTAGGTGTTTCCCTCATTATGTTCCAGTCAGTGTGCTCATCTTAGGTAACTGGCTGCTGGATCTAGCTTAATGTTTAACAGAAACATGGGAGAGAGGTTTTAATCTTCTCATCTAACTCTTGGCTAATTTTTCAAAATGTTCATGTTAATGTTTTCCTTTAAACTAAATGAACCAAATAGAACTGAGGCACAGACATTTCACCGTGCTTTCTTGGATGACAAACCACAAAATATTGATGTGAACACCCCTGTTGTAAGTCTCTGCTCTGTGTGTGTGTGTGTTTTTCTCAGGTGCGTCGGTATTTCCCGAAGCCTATCAAAGTTCCATCTCCTGAAGTGTTCAAACAACCATTGTGGTCCACTTGGGCTCTCCACAAGACAGCTGTAACTCAGGAGAAGCTGCTGCAGTACGCCTCTGACATCACCAAGCATGGCTTCACGTGCTCACACCTGGAGCTGGACGACCGCTACACTGCCGACTACGGAGAGTTTGACTTTGACCCTCAAAAGTTCCCAAATGCTAGCGGCATGTTTGACAAACTCAGAGAGGACGGCTTCCAGGTGTCGCTCTGGACACATCCTTTCATCAACTACGACTCCATCAATTTTGGTGTTGCCGTGGAGAAAGGACTGTTTGTTCGGGAACCGAGCGGTGAGCTGCCTGCTCTGGTTCGCTGGTGGAACGGCATTGGAGGAATCTTGGACTTTACCAACCCAGAAGCCCGTGAGTGGTATTCCTCACATCTGCGTATGCTCAAACACCGCTACGATGTAACATCTTTCAAGTTCGATGCAGGAGAGACGAGCTACCTCCCACGCCAGTTTAGCACCCTGGTCCCACTCTCTGACCCCTCCACCTTTACCCGCCGCTACACAGAGATGGCCATACCATTCAGTGAGCGTGCAGAGCTGAGGGTGGGTTACCAGAGTCAGAACATCTCCTGCTTCTTCAGGATCATTGACAGAGACTCTGTGTGGGGTTACGAGCTCGGCCTCAAGTCCATCATCCCGACTGTTCTGACCATCAGCATTCTGGGATACCAGTTTGTCTTACCTGATATGATAGGAGGGAATGCATACCCCAACCGCACCACAGGTATGGTACTCCAGAACATATGGGTACAGAGAGTGTTCTAGTCAAAAGTGAATCTGACATCTGTGTGTGTATGTTTCATGTGGTTTAGATGGCAAAAATGGTCTGCCAGACCGAGAGCTGTACATCCGATGGTTGGAGCTGTCTGCTTTCATGCCTGCCATGCAGTTCTCCATCCCACCGTGGGCCTACGACGATGAGGTGAGCATAGTGAAACTGTGGATATGTCACATTAGTTCTTCTGTTATTTTCTATACTTGAATTTAATAGAAAGAGGGGACAGATTAAGACCACTGAGTAGATTTTCAATGTGATAATTGCATCTTTTCAGTCAGTATGATAAACACATGCACATTTACCCAAATTGACTCCTTATTAGGCACAAGTATCAATCTGACTGTGTCATTGAATAAATTAGTCCTTTAGTCTTAGCTCTTCCCATGGGTGGGATGGGACCATGCAGAAATTATGTACATTTTTGGCAAAAATAACAAACATTTAAAATTCTTTCAAGGAATAAAGTTAAAGAATTATTATAGCATTACAAACAAAATCATTAAAACAGAAAAAATCACTCCTCTACAACAAAAGACAATAAAGTGGGAAAAGGGCATACAAATCCTAATAGAAGATAAAATGAGAGAGATCTTTGAGAGGCATAATTTCATCTTCAAATTATTCTCACCAGATGAATCATTGCAGCATAAATGTATCATGCATTTCCATTTATTTTCAATGTCTTTTTGATAGTACCACTAGAGGGTGCCATTGTGTAAACTTTGTATAAACATGTAGGTCATTTGAGGTATTCATTTGTTCAAGGTAACTTTCCTACCATACTGAGGTAAGTGGAGACCAAAGCAGATTTACTGGTTTACACTGAGCAAAATAGAGCATAGTGTTTATTTTGCCTGTTCCCACAGAAAAACAGTGCAAAACAGAGTTGTGTGTCTGAGATGTTTTGTATCCACAGGATGAGACTGACAAGCGCACAAATCAACAACTGTGACTCATAACGCATTTTTGTCCTCATCCTTTTCACAGCTTCAGTTTAAGTTATTCACTAAAAGACCGCTAAACTGTATTCTCTGAAAAAAAAATCCAGATGAGGCGAAGCTCTGAGTTGATCAAAATTCTCATAATAATAAATAGTAATGATTCATTTTATTTTAAGTCTCCTCTCCTGGCACTAAAGGTCACCTTACATCAAATAAAAATATTGCCACAGTTTTAAAACATACAGCCACCATAAAAAAAAACAACATATAGTAAAAGCAGCAGTAGTAAAACACATCACATTTTGCTTTACAAGGAGTTTTTTTCCCCTGGACTTTGCCTGTCAGGCAACAGATCATCTGGCCATCAGCTGACCATCAATCAAAGATGGAAATAAAAAATTATATTAAGTTCATTCTTGATGTTGGGAATAGGAAATTGTTCAACGTCTATGTTTTCATTTCACTTGTCTGATTGGGCAAAAATGTTAGAAGTCTACTTGCTCAAAGTCAAATTTCACTTGTCTCCATACATATTGTTTTATTTATTAGTGATTCTTATCAAATAACAACAAAGACTAAAGTTGATTTAATCTTGGGCTATGCATACAATGTCAGAAAACAGTGAAAAATGTCCATCCCAGTTTCTGAAAGTCCAAGGTGATGCCTTCAAATGTCTTGTCTTGTCAGTCCAAAACCCAAAGATATTTACTTTAATGTAATAATAAATTTAGACAAACAGGAAATCTTCATATTCAAAAGGCTAAAAACTGCATTTTCTGACATTTTTGCATGAAAAATTACTTCAACCATTAATTGATTATCAGAATAGTTTAATTGTTCTGTTCTTTTTTTATCAGTTCCCTCATTGGGCAAATGAGTTGCTGGATATTTATCAGGTCTCTATCAAGCAAAATGGAGGTGTTTATTGGGCTAGTGTATCATAATGCAGCAATTTATGTAGCTCTTTTTCGTATGCTAACATTATACAATCAATTTAAACATGATTTAATATTTATAAATGAATGAATGAAATGAATGCCACGCTAACATGTATCTTTGTGTATTCATCTGCAGGTGGTACAGATAGCGCAGAAGTTCACAGAGCTCCATGAAAATCTGGTGGCCCCAAGGGTTCTCGAACTAGCAGGTGAGGTTCTTGATACTGGGGACCCAATCATAAGGCCCCTCTGGTGGATCGCCAATGACGACGAGGCAGCCTATAAGATCGACTCTCAGTTCCTGATCGGGGATGACCTGATGGTGGCTCCGGTGTTAGAGCCAGGAAAGCAGGAGAGGGACATTTACCTGCCTGCTGGTCGATGGAGAAGCTACAAGGGGGAACATTTTGATAAAGGCCCCATGTACCTCACTGACTACCCTGTGGACTTGGACGACATAGCTTTCTTTACATGGGTTCACTGAAGAAGTAAAGACGCATAAACTCACACACATACTGTTTGCACATGCACATTCTTGTGAGCACACATGCCAAGAAATAGAAGGAGATGTTTGCTTCTCAAAGGGAAATGACCACTAGGGATCTGCTGCTACGGCAGAATGTGATTTTAGTAAAGATTAACCTCATGTCTCCTCTGGCCTGGTCTTTATGTGGATTATAGCCGTCCATCCAAAGAATTAGAATGAAATTTATATTCACTTCTGATTCTCTTGTTCCATCCTTAAGCCGATCCTCATCCTCATGTGCCTTCCAGAGCCAATAGTAAAACCGATCTCCGATTGTATCATCACCACAGTCTTCCGCCTAATGGATGTCTAGATTTTTAGTCCCACAGTTTGAATGCTTCAGGGCGAGAGTTATCTTTATTTCCTTCTGCGTCAGTTTTATTGCAGGGTAGATTACTGTCAGTTTTCACAGAAGCCCTGAGAGGCAACTGAGAAAGAATTGTGATGATCCTTTTTTTTTTTTTTTTTTTTTGGGGGATTTAATT
>JAJHUR010072571.1:10154-24149 GCA_027495735.1 Lutjanus campechanus | reverse complement strand
TTTCTACACATTGCAGCATTTTCAGATCCCGACAGCTCTTAGAAACAAAATTCACACTTCTGTCATCTGGATCCAGACAACTGAAATTAAATCTGACAGCAGCAAATTAATATTCAAATCTGTGACATGGGGTAAATGACGGGTTTAGAGCTCTTTTACTCACATAAGAAATTGAGGTTTATTTTGAAGAGGACACAACTGCTGTTCAAGCTTTATATTATAAGAGCAACTTTAACATCTCCTCTCCAGAAAATGCATCATTGCCAAAGAAATTCTGTATGAAAGCAGCATTTTATTCACATGTAAATCGCAGTTTTATCTATTTCACAGTGGATGAAAATGTTATAAGGCAGCATCCCTCTTGTAAAATGACTCATTTCAAACCACATAAAAATATATAGTATATTCATAATGACAACAGGGAGCGATCCGGTTGATCAATTACTCCATAGGTCAATTTGTTATTAATCTAAATTGTGAGGAACTGCTGCACTTCTTTGTCACATATGTTTGTAAACTGATTTTAATCAATCTATCAGTCAATCTATTTCAACGCACCGCCTTGCATTTTTTGCTACTTTCTAACATTTTATAAATAAAATGGCCAATTAATCATGAAAATAATCCAGTCAAAGAGCAGCCATAGTGGCAACTTAGCAATAGTAGAAACGTTCTCTCACGTGACCCTCTCAGTTGAGGGAACAAACGTCACTGCTTTCTGCTAACAGCTGAGTGGTAGTTCCCATTTTAAAAAAAATACCCTGAAAATAACGCAGATGGACTAACCCTTCAAAAATATTGTTCCATGATGACATCAGAGAGCAAAAACTCTCATCACAATAAACACCTAAATTGTTTACTATCTTACAAATGTTTCCCTTTAATGGATATTAATGTACAGACAAAATGATGAAACCTGGAACTGATTTCTCACCTTGTCACAGAAGACCTTGATCTGAGAGTAGGCCCGGTGCAGCGGCGTGTTGCTGCGGTTGTTGTAGCTGTACGTGTCGATCTGGATCATCAGAGGAAGACCCTTCACCCCCTTCTGAGAGGAGAAGTCTGTACTCAGACAGTTGACTGTGATGAAGATCTGACAGGGACACACAGGAGGTTTTAACTGTGATTAATTTGGTGTTGTAAGTATTTGATTTTGAGGAATGTTTTCATTCTTTTGTCCACGATTCAAACCACCAAAAACATCCACAGCTCAAAACATTCACAAGTGCAAATAGAAGACGATGTGGACCTGAACACTAAATGAAAAATCTGCATCCACTGGGATATTGTTTTTATGTATTTGCAGCTGAAAAACAATGTTCATTTAAAAAAACATGAGTGGGTACTCCTGCTCAGAGACACGTGCTGCATCCTAATCCGGTTCTTCTGCATCTTTTATAGTCTGTTTTTCGAAAGACACTGTTGAACTCTGCATTAGAAACATTTCGCCTGGTGGTTGGTATTTTTTTGCTTATGTTGATGTTATTTCTTGGAGCATCTTTACGTGCTTCACGTCCCCTAAATCTCTACAACCCAAACTAAAAGGTTATGTAAGTGAATAAAACACCACAATTGATAAAAGTATGAAAACTGTCATAAATTGGAAAACATAAAAAAAATAAGACATGTTCTTTCATCAAGTTTTACTAAATAAAGACACAAAAGATATTGATCCATAATATTTCTAAATGTGGAAACATGACCAAAATATTTCTTAACACTCCAGATTCATTTGAACTATGTTTTAGTTTTTGTGATATTCTCAGTATTTTGACATTTCCTTGATGATCTTAAAATGCATCATATATCTAAAATATGTGCGACCTAAACTCAAAACTACTGAATCAATCTTATTTCTCTCATTCTCAGTATTTTCTTGATTTTGAACATAATGTTAGCCGTTCTGTTGTCCATTTTTATTCTTTTTTTATCCTCTAAATGTGGACAGTGGCTTGACGAAAACGGGATGGGACGGGAGTCATTCTCTTGGGACTGGGACCGGGCAGGAGTATTTTTGTAGGAGTGGGATTGGACAGGAGTGAAAATCTACCTCTATGTCACCCTCTACTGTCTAAGTGTCGCTCTGCTCCTCTGCCGGCACCACTTTATGGCGCCACCATGTGTTGCACAGCATGCAATATAATGTAATGACGCTATCAGGAGTGCAAGACGTTATGACACAAAAGACAGGAGCCTGCTGCTGCAATAAGAATGAAAGCTCTCGCTATTATGTTTATAGGACTTTTCGACACTGACGGCCATGAATTATCTCCATGACAATCTCTGGAGAGATGAGAAACAAACAAAATTCCTTTCACCTTTGTTGCCATTTGTTTGGCAGCAGAAGTTTCAGATATCTCAGAATCCCAGTAGATAGAAATCAAAACTACATGCAACTCCATAGTTACACAGTCCACGGGATTAGTGAGAAACTTTCTTTCTGGGCAAAACAACCCTTTAATAAACTGGCAACAACTGAAAACATTTGCAGCTTATTGCAGACTTTCTACAATGACACAACAGTGTTGTATTTCTGCATGTATTCACAGATTTCTATGTATTTAGACCTTGAGTGCCACTGGCCCTGATGTGTATCCTGATGCAGATCTAGTGACTGAAAGCTTGACTTTATCATTAAATACTTAATTAAGTGTAGAGTGTTTTCTTTCTCCATATTTGATTTTTTTTTTTATGGCCTTCTTGAACTTTAGGATTGTGTCATGAGACAAGTGTCTCCCCTGCACAGACATATCACTTCCACTATTTACGACTCATTTAACTCTGTTGACCTGAGCCCTCTGACTCATGTCAAGAACATGAGGGAAGATGATCCAAGTTAGTACAAACTCCTACTCCAGTACAAAATACTATTTAGAGTCTGTTTTACCAAAGTTGTAACCATGCAATCACAACTTCTTGGATCTGAGTCTGACAAGGGACCTTTGTTGCATTTTATCTCTCTTCATTTTAGGACATCTCTCCACTGTCCACAATAAATCAGCGGTTCCTAACCTTTTTCCTTTTCTAGTATTGAGTGAACTGATGACCCCTGACAACGTGGCATATTTTATGGATTTTTCATTTTATGTTCAATGCATGACAATAACAATACAGAAAAACTGATAAAGTGCACAATTAACCTAAATAGTGACACAATAATAACAGGAAGTTTGTGTAAAACAAGCAAAAACTTTTAATCCAGCATCCATGAAGGTGTTTCATTTTTTGTTTATAATCATCCCTGAGAGCCCAAGACATTATTTTACAGCATAGACAATTTCTCAAGTTATATTACTTTTCCTACATTCTTTGGGGCATAAAAGTTTTTTTTTTATTAGGTCTGAAAAATATGAAATCCCCCCAAGGTAAACTTTATGTATCTCTTTCAGGCATTTATTTATTTATTCTTAGACTTTGCAAACCTCTAAGTTTCCTTTGTAGAAATGGATGAAGACATTTTGAATAAATCTTTCACTTCCTTTTAAGTCGTACAACAGGAGGAGAATGTGAGATAAAACTACCTGTTTATTACACCTGTTCCTGATAGATATTTAGGCTCAATAGTCACGCAGATTAAGAGACAGAGAGGGACAGACATATATAGAGAGAGAAAGAGAGAAAGAGTCAATATTGGCCCAGAGACGTGTGCTTGGATCTCCTCCAGCAATGTCTTTGTCCCCGGGCAGCCATCACAATGAAAGAGCCACATAACACACACAAACAGAGACCAACTCACACACAGAGAGTCGGTCGCATTCACACAGAAATGAGGGCAAAACAAACAACAGAGGGTGGGGACGAGGATTGGTGTATGTTGGCCCTTGGGGGCCACTGGAGTTCAAACAGTAATGTGGCTCCATTTAAGGAGTGGCCACAAAGGAGTGGGCTTCACAAAGACAAAGAAGACAAACAGAGCAAAAGTACACAACACTGCCCATCAGTTTTATGGAGGACAGTTGACCAAAGGAAGCTGCTTTAGACCTTTGATTCTTTTATAATAACTATGTCTGATTTAATTCACCATTTTTAAGTGAGTTCTTAAGTGTTGGTGATCTCTACAGGTAAGGTGCTTGCATCACTGTCAAGAGTGAATGCATTTGTTTGCCAATACTTGAATCAGCACAAAAACCTGTCCTGCTGCTTTTTTTTTTTTTTTTTTTTACAACTACAACATGCCTGCAGCCAGAGTAAACATAGACGACCAGTTTCTGGGAAAACTACAGTGACATTTATGAACTGCAGGAAAAAAAAAAGAAAAAAAAAAGGTTGTGTTTCATACCTTGGCCTCTTCGTTCACGTCCCAGGTGAAGGAGATGGCGTTGTAGGCGATTTCTTCAATGTTGCCAATCGTGTTGAAGCTCTCTTTGTAATCAGCTGTGAGGACAAACAGAAGGATGGTTTATCTCAGCAATCAACCTTTCAAAGTCCACATTTAGCCAAGTTTTATTTTATTTTCACTATATCAGGGGCTGTATTGCAGAAGCCTTAAGTTAATAATAGCCTATGAAAGGGTTTTTCCCAGTTTGGTATTACGGAAGCAAATCCTTACTAACTTTAGGAATCCTATCTAAATCCTAAACGTTTAATCGATCATCACATATCAACTTTTATGTCTGTTACCAAGCAACCAATGCTACTTTTCTCATCTAACTCATTTTAAAAAATGTTGTAATGTTCTTTTTTCCTCACTGATATGTACTGAAACATTGTGTAAAAGTTATCAAAGAGTTTTAAACAAGACATTAAACTTAGCTAACACTTTAGCTAGTTAGCTACCACTACCATTAGCGACTGTTAGCTACTGTTAGCAAGCACAAATATTATCTACTGTTAGCTAACACTATCATTAGCTACTGTTAGCGAGCACTAACATTAGCTAACAATACCATTAGCTACTTTTAGCTAATATTAACATTAGCTACCATTAGTTAACACCACCATCAGCTACTGTTAGCAACTGACGTTAGCTATAGTTAGCAAGCACTAATATTACCTACTGTTAGCTAAAAGTATCATCAATAACTGTTGGCTATTACTACCATTAGCTTGTTAGTAAGTTAGCTACTAGCCTACTGGTGGAAAATTGAAAGTTAGGACAGCTTTATGGTTATCCTTAAATCAGGAGAGTTTATTTAAGATTTTTGAAGTTGGTATGCTTGTGTAATACACTTTCTATCTTAATTTAGGATAGAAACTATGACCTAGGAATTGTTCATCTATAATGGCTTTTACATAAATCAGGTCCAGGCCCTAAATACCAAACCTTTACCTTCACAGTTAAGGACCTGCAATTTCAGATGTTTCTGTAATACAGCCCCAGTTGTTTAAAAAACCTGACTAAACATCATGTCTGCTCTCTGAAAAAAAAAACCTCCATACACACGCAGCCAAAATCAGTCAATAAATGACGGTAGCTATTGCTTGCTAAGATAAGAAATCAAATGGCACGCTTCAATTTTATAAGATAAACCCTTATCTGTTTGAGCAAACAAACTCTCAGAGGCTTCAAAGGCAGCAGGAGGAAACACAGGAGGCTATGTGGCTCTGAGAACCATATTAAAAGTCGGTGAAGTGAGCTCATCGGCTGCCTATTGTTGACCTGTGTGACTATAAACTGGGGGGACTGGGTACACTGGTATGCTGTGAAAAAAGGCTCATACTGTCGAGGATTAAAAAAATTGAATTTTTAGTTTGAGTTTTGATGATGATGTTCAAGTGAAAAGCAGGAGTGTTTTTCTCAATTCCTGAAAAAGTAAGATTTTGAAGATAAGTAGCTGTAAAGATCTCGGAGGCCATGTTTAAGCAGCAGCAGTGTTTGTCATGTTGGGAGTGTAACATTCCAGAGCTGATTTAGATCAGTGGTCAAACCAAACTCTGCTGGTTTTTACGATGATTTAAACAATAAACCTGGTGATATTCAACGACATTCAACAACAATGAACTGATACAACTAACAAGTATTGCCTGTGTAGACAAACCCTTATTCCTCTGTGCCAGAACTATATTAATTAAATGATTAAAAACAGATCAGTGAGCCACACTGCTGGAGCGTTTAAGTGCCTTAAACCTGCATTCTTTTTAATGGCCAGCAGGGGGCAACTCCACTGGTTGCACAAAGAAGTCTGATTATATGTAAGCTTATACAAAATAAATGTACTTCACACTTGATTTATGACCACCGTAAACAGTTTTCTAATGAGTTTATTTTCTCACTTGATAGTTTCAAGTCTTCTATACAGCGTATTGTTCATTTTGTAAATTATGGCTGCATTTAGAGTAAAACAGACAATGACAAGTGACATGCTGCATGTCTCTCTCTCTCTCTCTCATTTCCTGCCATATCTTCAGCTGTCCTATACAATTAAAGGCATAAAAAGCCATCCTTACAAACTGTTTGGAAAAGGGCAGGCACTTTCAAAAAAACCACTTGGCAGGTGATTGGATGAACCATCAGTCCATCACATCTAACGCGGGCTGATTTCAACCACTCAGATCAACACTTCCATGAATGCTTTTTGCTGTCACACCTAAAACCACATAGTCCCTCAGTAGTCCAGAAGTCCCTGCTAGGACGCTGATCGGCTGTACCACTTTTGGCACGGACATAAACGGATAACTTGAAGCCTGGCAAGATGGATTCTTGTGTGGTCTTGTGATGTGGAGCGGAGGCTTCAGTGGATGTTTAAGTCACGTTTCGTGTATTCCATGATTTATTCATGTTATTTCCATCGCACTTTGTCGCATTTTGCTTTTATCGATACATCAACTTTTCCATCTCAGTGTTAATGCTCTCTTGTTTTTGAGGGAAGTGCACCTAGACAGGGGAGATGTGCAACATCATTTAAATGCAGGGATAATGGCTCACATTTCACCAGCAGTCACTCCTGGAAGGTATCCAGCCTAGTCTTGCACTCAAGTTGTTCACATGAAAGGTGAAATACTTAAAAAGAATGAAAAAAGAGAGCTAGACAGAAAGTCACAGAAATGATCGGACACAGCCGCTCCAATAGGGGGAAGGGGTTTCTATTATTATTGAGCTATTGGACTGTCCAAAAAACACTTCTAAAGAAACATACTGGAAACTTTAGTTCATGAATCACCTACTGTGGTATTTGGCAAAAATAAAAACGCCAGTCTGTGTAACAGACGCTGAAGGGATGAGACACAGACATGATTTGGGCTGCACGTCTCTGGAGAAGCAGTTCTTCCTACAACAATTCTGCTGTTCACATCTCAGAGCACCCCCCACCTCCGACCTCCTCCATCATCCTGACCGCCGTTACAGCGACACTTCCTGGTTCTTCAGCAGGTGCACAAAGCAGTAGGACAGGCCGCAACATGCTTATCAGCCAGCATCCTCCGTTAAATAACCCCATTCAAATGATCCATTCTGTGACGCGGCCCAGGGGCATGATGAACCCCACCCCCCACCCCGACAAACTCTCCACCGCTATTCAAATCAGCTCACTGGACAGCTTCAGGTTACAGGCTGCATCCAGCTACAGGCCGACCTGGCTCTGGGGAGCAGGGCGGAGAGGTCTGTCATTTGACCTACAGAGCTGCTTGAGTGGAGATTCTCCACCGTAAAGCATAGTCACACACTCACATATGTAAAGCAGAGCTGAAAAGACGAGATTCCAGCTGCTTAAATGTGAAAATTTTAGCAGCAGCTTAATAAAATTAAACTGAATACTCCTGTGTTTTGGATTGCACTGGCCAAAACAAGCCATTTGTTAACTTGAGCTTTGGGTGACTGTGATGAGCATCTTTGACTGACATTTTTTATTGACCAAACCAATTATTCAAACATAAATGATGAACATAGTAACAGGTAGAGAACTACCAGGATAAAACAAGTGATATTTAAGCGGTTTCTCAGCATCCTTGTTTGTGATCCGTCTTGGGTTACTGTGTTTGTACATGCTGAAAGTGTGTGTGCATATCTATGAGCAGATAGGTATCTGTGTGTACACCTGCATGTATCAGTGTGATGGAAAAATATTTCAGCCCTGTGGGTCAAGCTGTAGATGCACGCTGTCTATCTTTGGCTCATAAACACAAACAAACACACACTCATTACACTGGCAAATGCCAAACAGGATGCCAAAGGGACTTATGCTGAAAAAGATAACAGACTGTCTCTTTACAGGATCTACTGGCAGCTCTAAAAAGACATGTTTCATCTTAAAATCAGGTCAGTACTGGGATGCTATAGCAACAAAACAAAATAAATGCTTTTACACAGGAGTCAACTGGTTTCACATTTAGGGAAAAATGCTTCTTTGCTTTCTTGTTGAAGATTAGATGTGAACCTACAGCCAGGGCAGGTTAGCTTAGATTAGTTTAGCTTAGCTTGTTTGCTCACGCGCTGAGAGAGGAGTGAATCAGGAGACAGAGGAGGGAGAGATGGAAGGGCAGCAGAGCAGCAGACAGAAAAGCCCAAATATAAAAATACGACTTTTATACACGTTTATATATATATTTTTTTTTTAAAGTTATATTTTTGGGCTTTTATGCCTTTATTCGATAGCACAGCTGAAGATAGACAGGAAAGGGGGTGAAGAGAGAGGGGATGACACGCAGTAAAGGGCCGAAGGCAGGAGTCGAACCAGCGGCCACTGCAGAGGACTGATAGCCTCCATACATGGGACAGATGCTCTACCAACTGAGCTAAACCTCCGCCACACGTTTATATTTTTATATAAAAAAATTACCAAAAAGGAATTATAAAGCCGCCCTGACAATGGAGTTATACTTCCACCTCCAGCAGCAGCACTCATACAGCGTTGTGTGTGTGTGTGTGTATCTGACTGTGAGACAACAACATGCTGCACACTTCTCACTTCTAGTGTGTGTTTTCATGACAACAAATAATTTCAGTGTTTCCTCTATATGCAACTACAAGTGATAGTGCCCCGCTGAAAAATAAACTTTTTTTGAGATGAGAAGAGGAAGAAGAGGAAGAACTAATGTTATACTATTTTGCACTATGGATGCTTCATATTGAGGTTAATTAACACACTTATGAGTAAACATATAAGCAGAGAGGAAAGGGGCTCCATCTTTACGATAAAAAATTAATTGGTTACTGTGGACGCTTCATATCCAGGTCATTTTTTATAAATCATCATCATAAATCACAATAATTAGAGAGGCTTCTTTCAGTCATTTTAAATGTTTTATGTACGCATATTTGATCAGCAAAAATAAAAACTGTAGTCCAGAGGAAACAGAATTAAATAATCAAAGAAGTTAAGCGAATTAGCTGCAGGTACAACTGCAGTCCGCTCGTCTAACTCTCTATAAGAAAGCAAATAAGCATCTTTACCCACCACTGCTCAGAAAACGTTTTACATGGACATATTCCACTGCAAACAAGGAAACATTTCAGAAAAATCCAAAACTGAACTTAGTATTGTGCAACTAAATTTTGTATTTTTTCTTTTCTTCCTACCACAGTCAGCCATCTCATGAGGGCTTTTATTTTTCACATCTTCAGGTTGGGAACAACTGTTGTAGCAGATATAAAGATGTGTGTGAATTGTAGACGGATTTGCCTCGGTTCATGTAAATATAGGAATTAAGATGAAGATCTAAATTGGGCAAGAATTACTTTCAACAGACCAAAACCAGCTAAGGTAACAGTGTGGCTAGCATTCCTCTCCCTGTCCCAACAAGCTGTGTTATAGGTGTGTGTGTGTCCCATCCACTCGAAGTCTCCCACATATCTCTGCATGGTTAGCAGGCCCAGGCGTGTCAAACACAAACTGCCTCCAAGCTTCTCACACACTCATTCAACAAGGCGTAGAAAAGCTTGGTTCAAATTCAAATCCATCAACTGACAAACAAACGGCAGACAAAAGGTCAAAAGTCTTAATGCGAGACTTCAGATCGACAGTGTACACTCGTGGGAAATGTTGCCAGAGAGAGAAAGTTTGTCACGCTGTTTTGGATTATTAAGTTTTCTTACATCAGTGTTTTGCTCAATCTCACAGTAAAGTCGAGCAGATTAGAGGATTTACGCTGTGTGTCCCTGCAACACCTAGACATTAAGAGATTCAGCTGTGTGTGTGTTTATGTGTGTGTGTGATGGTGGGCAGCTGAACAGCCTCAGGCAGACTATTGGGTGGGGGCTTGTTTGCTCTCAGTTTGGTCTTGCCTTGTTTATTAGCTAAGTGCATTCCAGCATATGCAGTAACATAAATCTGTCATTGTCTTTGGTTCATCATGCGCTTTGATTCATTCATGTGGCCATTGAAGAATTCGCAGTCGTTCACATATAAACATGGAGAAAGTCTTGTAAGAAGGAGTAAGTAGGAAGTCTTACCGATGTCTAAGACCCTCTGTTTGGCTGTGTGCTGCCGAGAGTGCCAGTACTTCCAGTATTTAAGCTGCTCATCTCGGTTCTTGTCTTCGCTGAACACCACCATGATCACACTCTGAGGAGGAGAGCAACACAGGAAAAAAAAAGGCGAGATGAATCTCAACCAAATGATGGTCAATTTTTAGATCAAGACGATTCAACTGAACCAGCGGCATTTCCATTATCACTTTCAGCACACTGAGAGGTGCCGAGCCGCACCGGAGATGGACCAATGCTGGAGCGGGGCCAAAGCAAGCCCAGCCCTCCTACAAGCGGGCTGCGGTGACGGCTCGCCGGCTGCGGCCAACCCATGACGACCCTCCTTTTCTCCAATGAACAAGCGTTGTGATACTGAGCTCATGTGTGTGCAGGAGAACAGAGAGAAAGACGTTTCTTAAATGTAGTTTCTCTCCTCTGTCGCGGTTTGTACTTTTAATAGGTGTTAACGACCACACAGTGGTTTAATATCTGAACTCCCAAGCCAGTCAGTCAGAACTGAAGAAGCCTCTTGGATGAGAGGCGAAACGTCTTCAAGAACTCTATGAAGTCCAGTTGCCTACAACAAACCTTGCTACGAATTTGTACTTTCAGGTATCTGCAGTAAAGTAAATGACGGACACGGCCTATTTTGAATCGTTAATTGCAAGAACTAATAATCACTAGTGGTGTCTCGTGAAATCGAACTAATTTTTCTTATTGTACACAAAGAAAGCAATATTCCTACCTTTATAAGTATACTACTTCATTTATATGGTACAGACATGGTATTTTAGGTTATTTACACTTTCTAAGAAAAAAAAAATATTGCTTTTCCTGTGATCTGGCAGTACAGCAACATTGCAAAATCCTGTATATGTCTGACAAGGCAAGAAACAGGAGCAGTTTTTTATATTTCTAACTTACAGAGGAGCTGGATTTATTTGGAAGAGTAAATGAAAAATTATCAGTTGTAAACATCAGTCAGTCAGTTTACAGACTGATTTTGGCCTACTGCTCTCACTGTAGTGATCCGCACAAGGTTTCCCTGTGTAATGAAGGATTACTACCAAAAGTTTGAACACACTAACTTTCAGTTTAACCTCGAAATAAAGTGATTTACTTGTAGATCATCTGATAACCTGTCAGATCATCTGACTTCTCATCATTTCATGACTACAACTTCAGTGTAGGACTTCTAGTGGCAGTTGTTCCCAAATCTCAGCAATTTCGTAGAAGTAAAACATCACATTGATAACCATTAGGAATAATGGCAAAACCTACAAAAACGATCCTCACTCACCCGGACTTTGCTGATGGGGTGACGGAGGCGCTTGTTGGCACTGAGCTCGTTGAGCGTCACAGCGTAGAACTGGCCTTTGTTCAGGTAGGTCATCGGCCCCTCGCCTTGCTTCTGACGCAGCGAGCGAGTGGCGTCCAGCGTGTACTGGAAGCTGTCACTGCGCACATACACACGCACACGTAGAGAATGATATGTGATTAGACATAACAAGATGGGATGGGGGTACGACAGCAACAACCCACACTTTTGCATTCCTTTCTGGATCACTTCAGGTTTTTAATTTCAAAACAGCGCATATTTAAATATTGACACTGTAACATAATACAGATAATTGTGCTGTAATAACGAGCAGACTGAGTGATTGTATTGTGAGTGACTTACACTCCCTCCTGGTGAAATAAGAAGTCATCTGTAGGCAGAGAGGAAGGTGTGTGGTACTTCTGTTGAGAACAAAGAAAACGCACAGAAAGAGGAAATTATTTGGGCACAATGACAAGTTAATTTAGCCTGAGAGGAACTCGTTAAACAATTGTGAAGATGAGAGGGAAAAAAAACACAAACAGTTCAGTAACAGTGCTGTCATAAATAAAGATCACAGTGACAACAATCGACTTGTTGATTCCTGCTCAGGTAATGAACCTTTGGACTCCTGCATGAATCATATTTAAATATCTATCTGTCTTCACATCACATTACACAACCGCTCCACCCTTAAAGATCATGTGACATTCAGTCTTCTAGAGCCGTAATTCCCCACTTTTAGTGTTACGTCTGTCTACAACCTCCAGAGCGTGTCTGATCATTCAGTCAGAGCTGTGGTTTGGACTGAATGTGCAGATGGAATAGATAAAAGCAACTGAATAATAACAGTAAAAGAGCAAGTTTTTCCAGTTGTGAGAAAGTGAGAGCTGAGCCCTTTTCCCCCAAAGCAAAACATAAACTGTTTCTGCATCCCGTGAATAAACACCAAACTCAACGGGCACAAAAGTTCCATATGTGATACAACATTACATTGTGACTGTCATCTGCAGGAATGAAGGAAAACATGCCATCAATAAATTAGATTAGAACATTACCAATTTTTAACAGTAAAAGGCCCAGTCATATATGTGAAAGCAGGTGAGAGGCCACAAATTTGAGTTAAACTTTAGTGAACTTTGAAGAGGCGGAGTCCCAGCCTCAACCAATAGCAAAGACATTAGCCATTCCCACACATTCACGTATATGTGACTTGGCCTTAATAGGGTGTTTTAGGTCAGTGGTGCCAAACCTTTTTGGCTTGTGTCCTCTGAAAATGACACAACGTCTTCTGCTAACCCTTTGAGATTGATTTAAAGGGATAGTTCGGATTATTTGGTATGGGGTTGTATGAGGTACTTTTCGATAGTCAGTGTACCAGAGTACCAGCATGGAAGCTAAGCTGTGGACAGGGTCAGCAACATAAGGTATTTTAGCCACTGGCTGGTCTACCGCTGCCTCAATCGATAAGTTTATTTGTGTTATTGTGTGACTTCAGTAAATCCGGACTATCCTTTTGAAACACCAAAGTAACACGATAATACAAACAAATTAACAGATCAAACCCTCTATTGATTTTGCCTGTGGAGTTTGGTTGGTTGGAGAGACCAATATTTGGCTCATATAATAGCGGTTTTCCATTAAAAAAGGCCGTAAACATAGCGTACACTTAAATTGATATATATTTTTTAGGTGGAACTTTTAAGTGGCTAAAATACCTTTTGCTGCTGAACTGCTCTCTGCTTCTTTAAACTCAGGTTGTGTTGACCACCACCTACTGATTATCAATAACTACCTCATACTACCCATTTCCAATAATCAAACTATCCCTTCAATATGTTTGACATGACATGATCAGTTAAAAGAAAATACATTTCTAAAATGAATTTTTAACTTTGAATAACTTTTAAAGCCCTGAAAGAGTAAAATGGAGCAGTCTTTAACAAAAAAAAAGGAATAATTAGAGAAAAGTCATAAAAATAAACATTTTCTGCCGATGAAATATGTTTTTTTTAGTCCCTCCTAACAATTTAATTATTTTTTGACTGCCCTAGGTGGGGAACCACTATTTTAGGCTATTTAAAAACATAGTATCTGACGTCTCTTCTCACCCCGTCTCTCTCCTCTTCATACGGGCTATCCGGTGGACTCTGCTGGTCGTCTTTCACGTACGAGCTGTGACTGACGGTGGTCACCTCATACGGACTCTGTTCGTAGATCACCCTCGCCGACTCCTCTCCTTCTACCCTGTAGTGAAGCCCCGTCCCCGCCATGAAGACGGGCGCGTACATCTCGGCCTTGACCACAGCCACAGCCGGCGAGCCTCCGTCCCCCG
>JAJHUR010072571.1:0-10134 GCA_027495735.1 Lutjanus campechanus | reverse complement strand
TCCATATGTGATACAACATTACATTGTGACTGTCATCTGCAGGAATGAAGGAAAACATGCCATCAATAAATTAGATTAGAACATTATCAATTTTTAACAGTAAAAGGCCCAGTCACATATGTGAAAGCAGGTGAGAGGCCACAAATTTGAGTTAAACTTTAGTGAACTTTGAAGAGGCGGAGTCCCAGTCTCAACCAATAGCAAAGACATTAGCCATTCCCACACATTCACGTATATGTGACTTGGCCTTAATAGGGTGTTTTAGGTCAGTGGTGCCAAACCTTTTTGGCTTGTGTCCTCTGAAAATGACACAACGTCTTCTGCTAACCCTTTGAGATTGATTTAAAGGGATAGTTCGGATTATTTGGTATGGGGTTGTATGAGGTACTTTTCGATAGTCAGTGTACCAGAGTACCAGCATGGAAGCTAAACTGTGGACAGGGTCAACAACATAAGGTATTTTAGCCACTTAAAAAAAGGCCACCTGAAAAAAATCAATATCAGTGTAAATGCATGCTATATTTAGAATATTTTCACTGCTTTCATTTGTTACCAGACAGCCTCTTCTAATGGGAAACCGGCGTTATATAAACCAAATATTGCCCCATCCAAATCAACCAAACTACACAGGCAAAATCACTTATTTTACCTCACTGCACACAGAAGTTGCTGGTCTACCGCTGCCTCAATCGATAAGTTTATTTGTGTTATTGTGTGACTTCAGTAAATCCGGACTATCCTTTTGAAACACCAAAGTAACACGATAATACAAACAAATTAATAGATCAAACCCTCTATTGATTTTGCCTGTGGAGTTTGGCCATAAAAGGCCGTAAACATAGCGTACACTTAAATTGATACATATTTTTAGGTGGAACTTTTTTAAGTGGCTAATTTTGCTGCTGACACTGTCCACAGTAGTTCACTGCTTAGCTGGAACTGCTCTCTGCTTCTTTAAACTCAGGTTGTGTTGACCACCACCTACTGATTATCAATAATTACCTCATACTACCCATTTCAAATAATCCAAACTATCCCTTCAATATGTTTGCAAGACATGATCAGTTAAAAGAAAATACATTTCTAAATGAATTTTTAACTTTGAATAACTTTTAAAGCCCTAAAAGAGTAAAATGGAGCAGTCTTTAACAAAAAAAGGAATAATTAGAGAAAAGTCATAAAAATAAACACAATTTTCTGCCGATGAAATATGTTTTTTTAGTCCCTCCTAATAATTTAATTAGTTTTTTGACTGCCCTAGGTGGGGAACCATTATTTTATTTAAAAACTGACGTCTCTTCTCACCCCGTCTCTCTCCTCTTCATACGGGCTGTCCGGTGGACTCTGCTGGTCGTCTTTCACGTACGAGCTGTGACTGACGGTGGTCACCTCATACGGACTCTGTTCGTAGATCACCCTCGCCGACTCCTCTCCTTCTACCCTGTAGTGAAGCCCCGTCCCCGCCATGAAGACGGGCGCGTACATCTCGGCCTTGACCACAGCCACAGCCGGCGAGCCTCCGTCCCCCGACGCCACCCCTGCCGTGGTCGAGCTGCTCAGCTGCTCCCGTTTGGTCTCCTGGTGCTCCGTGTTCAGCGACAGGTTGACAGGGACAGATTTGAGGACCTGGACACGGTTGTCCACTGTCTCCGCCTCACTTTGGCTGCTGGGGTTGCTCGGCAACGTAGATCTAAGCAAAATCATTGATGAAACAAGAGTTTGGAAGTGTTTTTAATTACTTTCCACCCTCAACATGACCACCCCTCAACACGAAAATGATTTACAAAATTCTACAACGACCTATAGTTGTGCTATGGAGTAGTTTTTTTTTCTGATTGGGTCCCTGTTTGGTTTGTCTCCTATGATATACAACAACAGACATTTCTGCCAATGATTTCACACTATTGCACAGATACACAGATGACTTTAACACGCCACGAAACGCAGCAACGTGCCAACAAAGACAGACAAGAATATCAAGAGATGAATATCATCTCTGAGTTTAATGGGGCTGGAAATGCATTCAGCACATTTGTTAGACTTCAAGGGTACATGCAATAGATTTTGGTGAGTCACACTGACTACAAACATAACTTCTGTTTGTCCACAGAGCACCTTTAATTACTGTAAGACCTGTTTTACACCAGCTTTTATCCAAATATTCACACATGCATATCATTAAAGCACATCAGTCTTGGCTCTGGCTAATACAGATGAGAAAATTCTGACAGCAGGTAAAGAAAAAAGGTAACATCTCCTTACATTCAGGACTAAAAGAGAAACTGATTTCTCCCATTTCCACCTAATAAATGACCCTTTTTGATAGATATTTCTCCAAAAGCAGACACATTATATCATGAAATCTTTTGTATTTTCTGTTTTTTCTGCAGGGATAATCAGTTTTTTTACTGGCATCAGTCCAGCCTGTGCTACTCTCATTCATTGCCAGTGCTTCACATTAAACAAGACTCACTCGTCTGTGATATTTACACACATACTGTACAAACTAGAAGCACCCATCTCGTGTCACTATTATCCACAGTACACATCTTCATAATGTTATGTAAAATTTTGTTTTACTGAACCATTAAAACTGTTTTATATGTAATTACATGACAGATCCTACAGTTACTGAGCTGCAGGATTCAATTCCTCACATCACTGGGAAGTGTCTGCTAGCAACTACATGTTTAGCATATTTTCTCTACGTCTTTCTGTCTGTACATGTGCAGCGAGACACTGAGAGACCCAAATTCACTGACCTCTTCTCCTGCTCCTCTGTCATTTCAACCACTTTGGGAACTGACAGTAGCCTCTTTTCTTTAGGCACCTGGAAGTAAAACAGAAGGACGTGTTAAATGTTGGTCGACATCAGTCAAAGCGGAAGCCACGGCTTCTGAGCTTTACTTGACATTTTTCTTTTTATTCCAAGTCTCCCTAATTTATCATGTTTAATGAAACGGTCTCTGTCGCCTGTTTACTTCAAGCCTGTCAACAGTGTATTTTTAGCATTAGTGCAGTTCTAAATGTGCTGTAATAACAATCAGTGTGCTGTGAATTCATTTGTTAGACTTGCACTCATCAAAATAATGCCTAAATTAATGTGCTATTAAATGATAAATGAATATGAAATTAAATGTCCGTCTTTGCTTTTCGTTAACCCTGTTCTTGCTGTTTCTCTGATGTCCTCTAAAGAAACAGAAAATTGTGGAGCTGAACAAATATGGCTGTAAACACGTATTTGATGCAGTCCTCGAGGTTTTCTGTTGAACGTGCTGTTTATTCTGAAGTTACTCAACAACATCCAAATATCAGAAAAGGCAAAAAATAAAGGAACTCCTTCTTTCAGTAAATTGCGACCTGACATTATGAATACACTTTATGTCTTTGGTCTTAGTCCTACATCCTGTTTTTGCTTTGTAGTATTGGTCCTGTCTTGGTTTTGTATTGGTTCTGTCTCACTACTGACGCATTTACTTTATCACTATTGTATAAAATATAATAAAACAGATTTTTGGGGGAAAAAAACAAAAAAAACATAAAATTAAAAACAAAGGCTGTAAAAAATCTTGCTTCCTTGTACTTTGTGAGTCACTGAAAACCATACATCCCATATTAATATCTAGGGCAGCTAATCATTATTTTCATTTTGCTAATCACTGTTGAAAAGCTGTCAGAAAATAGTGAAAAATGTTGTTTAATGTAAATTATATTTTCCTTTAGCCCAAGGTGATGTGTTCAAATGTCTTGTTTTGTCTGACCACCAGTCTAACACCCAAATATATTTAATTTATGATCATATAAGACAAAGAAAAGCATCAAATCTTCACATTTGAGAAGATGTAACAAGAAGTTCTGTTAAAAAACAAAACAAAAACATGATTATTCTATTATAAAAGATAGATAAGATAAGAGAAGTCTTTATGGTCATTGTGGCAGAGCAAACAATGAGATTGGAGATGCAACTCCGCTTGGTACATAAAATAGTTGCTGATTAATTTACTGTCGACTCACTAATGGATTGCTCGACTGATTGTTATTATTATTCATCTCTGCGTTGAAGTTGTTCTCAAAAGGTTTTTAATAATGTACCCTCTTAGAAATATGTTTTCAGCTAAATATCCTCTGAACAGTCCAAAACATTTTTGGTAGAAAACAAAATCTATATAAAAAGGTCATTGTCGGCTTGTTGAGGTAACTTCCAAAACATTTTTTTGTTTGTTTGTTTGTTTTTGCTTTCTTTTTACTTCTTTCTTTGTGTTTTCAGCTGTATTACTCTAATGTTTCAACCACAAATCAATCTTTGTGATTGACGCCTGACGTTCAGTGCAGAAACTGTCTTCCTGCTTGCAGTGAACTGTGAGGTTTTACAGCAGTTGACAGTTTTTTCATTGTAAAAAGGAACATTGAATGTAAAATGTGGTTTGCTTCAGGGACGTCTCCATAAGTTAAGATTGGACTTTCTTTCTCCAGACCTTGTAGTAGTCATAGAGTAGGCCCAGGGCGTTGGCGCTGTCCTCGTCCCCATTGATGCTCATCATGGCCTTGGTGGCAGCCGTCAGCGGGTTCTCCAGATACGACCTCCATGCCTCGTCCTCGCTGGTGTAGGCCCGCCGCACGGCAGGGAAGGAGCTCTCGTTGGGGACCACCACCACCAGCCGCTTACTGACAGACACGCACAAACACGAAATTAGACAAGTTTATCTTCATAAACACTAAAATTTGCTTTCTGTTTTTGTTTTTTTCTTGCTGATTAAGTTTCTTTAACATCTGGTCATTTATTATTATTTTGGACATTTTCTGTAACAAATACATGATCAAAAAGTAATAAAAATAAACTGATTAACTGATAATGAAAAAGCGACACGACAGCACTACACTACATGTCTCGTGTGTGCACATGTGTTTGTCTTTTCTCTACTCTTTAGGCCCACTTAAGTCAAGATCACAGACCAGTTAAACACACACTGTTGTCACAACAGCTCTTTGAACTCAACCAATCACAAGACACGCTCTGAATGTGTCAGCTTACACTTAGAAAACTTTGCACAAAGCACAGTATCAGTGTGATGCCACACCTTCCTGAAAAAGTCTCAGAAAAAGTCATTTATAAGCCTTGTACTGTACAAGTTAATATTCATTTGTTTGCAGTGACAACAAAGTGCCTGAATCAAACTGACATAGTTTAATTGATGTCAGTCAGGGATATTATTATCTGTGAAATACAGTGCATGTGTTTGGAAACTCAAATCACAGATTTACAGCAATAAATAAGCCATTTTATTACTAGTGTGGTTTCCGTAATTAGCATTAACTTCTGTCTGCCAGATCCACCTGCCAAATTAAACACACCTCTAATCTGTGATGTCATACTGATGCAACCCTTCACAGAAAAAGGCTGTAATGATGTAATGGTGCGGAGTAAACTGTCACGACTTATTGCTGATCATATCTACCCTCTTCTTACTTGGAAAAAAAAAAATTTGTTTGGATTCACCAAATATGACAGGAATCTATTCTATTGATTTGCGCATCATTTTGACCAAATTTTATACGGAGTTTCAGAGCTGACAGTCTGTATCAAACAATACATTTTTCTATATTCAAACCTCTGTAAGCTTTATGCGATATTTATTTAATCCCTCTGTGTTTGTGATTGGAGACTCAAGTTGTTGTAAAAGGTGGTGTAAACTTGTTACTTGTCTGTTTCAATAATTTTTTTTTTTTTAAGATGTAATGGTAGAAAAGAACAAAGAGCACCCAAAGAAAATAAAAAAGATTATTTTTATTTCCCTTGCCAGCACCCAAGATGAGGCAGTTTTTCCATCTCTTATACTTTAGATGTTTTTACATTTTACATTTCAGTTCAGGCTTTCTGTAGCTTTGTCAGAATGTTGTTCATGTCAACTGACAAATTATCACCGTAGCTACGACTCAAACTGTTTATCTTTTATTGATCTCCCATTTTTTGCACATTCTAGTCGGCCTCACCATGGCAACCACGCCTGCAGGTAGAGAGCTGGCATGCAGGTTGACAGAGGGAAGGTGATGTTTATAATTTGAACTAACTCTACTCAGGTGGATTTGACAAAATATTACCACTGTGTGTTATAATGCTGGTAAGCAGGTGTTGTTTACACTATAGACTGACTGAGAAATCAGCTTCCAGCAACCACATTTAGACACTTTAGAGGAGGTACCAATATTAGGCAGCAAAAAGAATTCTGAATTATCAGCCGATACTGTTTATTTGTGCACATGTATAAAATTTAAAATTATATCAGGGCACTGAAACAGTACATTTTGCAGGCACTTTTAATAACTGTAAATAACTATGGATAAAAATACAAAAAAAAAAAAGATCAAATAGACATAAAATGCTGTTTATAGAACTAAAAACTGAAAAATAACAACAATCTGCATCATGTTATATGTTATGAAAGATCATCATGTTAGAAAAACAGCCCCATTTCAATAATAATTCAGGCAAGTGGAATAAGTAACTTTTATTATTATTAAAACGATTATTCCCATTTATAACTGAATTAAAACAGATTGTTTTTTCAAATGATTAAATCATCTATAAGATTTGAAAACTAAACACGTTAGATCCTCTGTGACATTTTTATGAGCTATGAACCTGAACATTTCACAGTTGTTTTCATTGTCAATCACTCTGTTGATTATTGTCTCGATTAATCGATTAGTTGTTTGGTCTATAAAATGACAGAAAATGGTGAAAAATGTTGAGCACTGTTTCCCAAAGCCCAAGATGACGTCCACAAATGTCTTTTGTCCACAACCCAAAGATTGCCAGTTTACTGTCACAGAGGCACAAAGAAAATTTTTACATTATAATATTTACAAAATATTCACATCTGACAAGCTGAAATCAGAAAACTTTGATATTTCAAAATAGCTGACATTTAATTAAGTACTTGACAACTCTAATGAATCAACTAATTAGTGCAAGCTCTAAATAACTAATTATAATAATAATGTAAGTAATAAGTGGAATCACTGCCCTATTTCAAAAGTAATCCAGACAAGTGGCATCAGTAAATTTATTATTAGTAATACAGTTATTCCCATTTATAACTGTATTAGAATGAGCAAAAAGTTATTTCTTGAAATTATTAAAATTATTAAAAATATTACTGGGATTCGGTGAACATAAAAGCATTAGATATTCTGACATTTTGAGATTTTTTTGTCAGATATATATTAGATATTAACATATTAAGCAGAGTAGAAATATTTTCAATCCCTCTCAAAAGAAAGTGCTCGTTGAAGTAGCTTTGACTGAGGTACAAAGGTCGTAATAATTCTTCTGTAATATAAATAAAGGAGTTTCTGGTGTTACAAAAGAACACAGGAGGCCAACGAACAGGCAAACACACACTGTCCTCATTCACTTGCAGAAACACCGCGCACTGCAGGCCTAAAATATGGAAAATGTCATGCAATGCAAAAGTAGAGCTAAAACTCTGTTTTCAGCCAAAGACATAAGTGTGTTTATAAAATCCAGTCCTTGCACTTTGAAGCTTTTCCATCAGTCAAAAATGGCGAATTCAGCTCTAATGAAATCCACGGCGCCAAGTTTACTTGACAACTTCTCTTCCAGGAAAACAGTTTAATATTTGTCATAAATTCCCAAAAGTAACATCAACCATGAAGCGGCTTTGTTTTTATCATCTGATAGTGCCTGGTCTCCAAATTAAAATAGTTTTAATTAGTGAGTAAAAAAAAGAAAACACTTTGGGGAAAAAAAGTGTTTCCCCCCTGAAGTAGCTACTGATCAAAGATCCTCTCCGCCGGCTCGATCACTTACTTGTCTGTCTCCTGTGACATATTTTGCTTCCTCTCCGGTTCTTCCTTGTGAAACTGGACTTTCAAGTCGGAGCAGGTAATAGAGTGAGTGAGCTGCCAGAAGTTGGTCTACAGGTAAGTCGACTTTTCTCGCCCCGCTTCTTTTCTCCCTGCCCTCCTCCTCCTCCTCTCTCCTCTCTTCTCCTCTCACTGTCTCTCCTCCACCTCCTCCACCTGGCTGCAGGTGAAGCCGCTTTTGTCCCAAACAGCCAATAATAATCACTCTGCTGCTTCAGTTTGCTCGCAGATTATCGTGACATTTATCAACATATCCTGCTGCCATGCATTATTATATATTTGTCTTGGCTTGCTTTAATGGAGCGGATCAACTTTGGCTTCAAATTCTTTCACTGTGGAAGAATTGAGGGTGCAGGGCGAGTCTGCCGCTGATTGGCTGCTGCAGAGCGGAGCGGAGCTGTGATTGGATTACGGGTCAGCGAGGCAGGTAGAGGCCCACCTCACCTGCAAGCACACCAAAAGAAGGCATTGAAAGCTCCATATTGACACAGAGAGCAGGGAAACAGGAAACTACTATAGGTTTGACGTACAGAAAACGTGTCTCCCTGTATTTGATTTTATTCTAAAAAATAAGATATTTAGACTGGAGTGCATAATTCATTTTTAAACCCATTTAAACGATGGTTTAACCTTAAATTATAACTATCTTAAAATTAAAATTGAATTTAAATCCATCCTTTTAATCTAAATGTAGATTAAAGTTTAAAACAATTTAAAATGTGTTCTTTTTTTTCTTTCACTCCAGCTGATAATTCAGCCAACAAATTTTTTGCAGGCCATCAGCAAACTAAGGTTTTTAGTAAGTTAGAAAACAATATAACGTTTAGTCTCTAGCTAACTAGCAAACAGAAAACTTGTTTTGACTCTTTAGCAAACTTGCAAACACTGTAAATTTTAGCTGACCAGAAAACAATGTAGCCTTTTTTTTTTTAACTGTCTAGCAAATGCACTAGACACCCATAATGTGTAGTACTGGGGTGCCCCTGCAGCTCAGTTGGTAGAGTGTGTGCTGAGGCTATCAGTCCTCTGCAGCCACCAGCGGCTCGACTCTCACCTGTGGCCCATTTGCTGCGTGTCATCCCCTTTCTACCCCCTTTCCTGTCATATCTTCACCTGTCCTTATCAAATAAAGGCAAAAATGCCCAAAAAGTAATGTTTAGAATAAAGTGTAGTATCGTTCCGCACACTTTTGTGTAATTAAATGGTAGTACACATCTTTTTCGATGTACTACTCAGTGTGTATCACTTCACTTCCTGACATCCTCCTTGCCAGCTGGAGATGCGTAACCGTGGTGCCACAAAGAACTAATTTTAAAAACATATTAAGCCTAGCTAAGTGCCTTATAAGCCTTATAAATTGAAGCTGTTTTGTTGTTACGCCAGTGCTGTCTTGTTCGCCTTTGTTTGTTATGTTGTTGTTGTTGTCATCATTATTGCACCACATTGTGCATTTATGCTGGTATAGTGATGTACTGCAATATTTCCTCAGAAACAGTATAGGCCTATGCACCTCACATACTGTTGGTTTCACTCTAAGGTTTCTGACATAATAACAAAAAAATCACATATTGTTTTATCATACTAAATAGCATAGCTAGCAAACAGTGTAACGTAATGTTTATTTATTTACTTATTTTAATTTGAGTAAGCGAGCATCTCCATACTGATCAAAGTCTACTTAATTTGGTTTACATCACTTGGATTTACTAAACTGAGATTAGTTTTTAATTGAGCTACAGAGCTCAACTTCATTTTAAATCTGGATTTAGTCATTTCAAACCTAGTTTTGCTTAAGTCTTTTTAGCACTAATCTTAGATTAAATAGTTCTTTGTTGGGGAAACCCAGTCTTAAATCATAAATTTGAAAGACAATTAAAGTTATTGGAGCGGTCAGACTTGATGCTTGACTGCACAGCCTCAGACTGACACACACACCCCCAGTCACTGATTTCACCCTTTTCCCCTCTAAATTTTCATAATGACTCATCTTTGTGTGTGTGTGTGTCTTTCAGGTATCTCAGAGCAGACAGAAGGCAGGGAGGAGCCCTGTCATTAGCGGACACAATGCCATTGTCCCCCTTAATGAAGCCATTGTATGAGGAGATCCCAGTGTTTGGGATTACCCCGCCAGAGCAAACAGTGTGTGTGTGTGTGTTATACAATGCTGGAGCACTGCTGAGGTGGGGCACAACAATTTGTGACAACTGACCCTAAACACCCCCCCCCCCCCCCCCCCCCCCCCCCCCC